>JASANA010010508.1:0-41135 GCA_030248095.1 Ptycholaimellus sp. GST1_10 | reverse complement strand
AACTTTCCAGACGGAAAGGATGCTGAGGGAGGCGAACTGGCCGAAGGAGAGTTCCAGAAGCAGCAGTGGTAGACAGAAGAGCAGCATGGAGATGCTGTAGGGGATGAGGAAGATCACTGGTAAAGAAGGCAGGCGGTGAGGTAGGTAGTATTGGGTGTGCGTAAAAGGGAACGGCCGCCGTTGCGGTAGGCATAGTAGGGAAAGCGCCATAGATTGGCGAAGAGGCCGCAGGAGAAGCCCACGGCTGACAGGAGGTAGTCCAACTTGGAATCCCAGTTCCCCCGCATTCGGTTCTCATCCCCGCCGCCCTCCGTGTCCTGTGGCAAGGAATGACCTACGCTGAGTCGTGGGGGCTTTTGTGCAACCTCGAAAGGGTAGTCGACGTCTCCCTCGCGGACGAAAGGCGGAAGGCCGGTGGTGTTGTGATAGTAGGGTGGGTAGACGGGATCCGCGGTGAGGGCGGAGCCATTCCGCCCGTTTCGGAGCGAGTCTGTCTCTCCACCCGTCACCATCCCAGCCTCGTCTCCTCTCTTGCCTCGACTAGCCGGGACCGCTCTTTTGCATCCTGGCAAGCGTCCTAGTCGTTCGCGTAGCCTTCCAGGTAGCGAAAGACTGAGAGGGGCAAGGGAGTAGGGGCTAGGAGAGGGCGGGAGAAGGGTACTAGTGTTGCGGTGGAGGAGGGCTGAAGAAGAGGGGGAGAGGAGAGGAGGAGGAGGGGGTAGTGGAGAGAGTGTGAAGTGGGATGAGGCCTGCGCCCGCGGCTAGTCCAAAGCTGCTCTACTTTGGCATAGAGCTCTATACCCCGTGCCAGTAGTGAGTGACCTGGGCCTGTGCTACGGTTGTACGTATTCTGCCCTTCCTCATTCAGGCACTCTTTCCTGCTGCGAGCAAGGGGCGTCGTCCCTTCCCCTTTTATTACCTTTTTCACCGCCTTCCTCGTCCAGCTTTCCTTTTTTTACACCCGCAGTAATCGCCAGCCGCAGATGTCGGACTACAAAGCCGCCAAAGCCGGGCGTCTCAAGCTCAAGGGCAAGAAATTGTATCGAACCCTTTTTCCTGCTGGTCTATTGAGACGGAGACTTGTTTGAAGACCGGCGGCGCTAAAGCGAGCAGCGGAGAGATCGGAGAAGGCTGGCCAGGGAGAGAGCGGCAACAAGAAGGCCAAGAACCCCGACCTTGAAGAGCATGGTGCCCATCACTCTGCCCCTCTCACCTATAGGCCTTTGATGACGGCGGTACTGTGACCTAGGAGGGTGGTGGGAGGTGGAGAATGAGGAGGAGCTTCGAGGCGGTGAGCAAGTGGCCATAGAGCTCGGCAAAGGCTGCTATCTGGCGGCCATGGACACGGGGCGGTTTACCATCGGGCCTCCGCATACTGACGGCTCTCCTCCTCATCCAGAAGAAATCTTCCACCTCATCAAGTTCCCGCCATTCATGCTTTCGCGAAGAGTAGAATGAGGAAGATGATCTGCAGAACGTCGGACACGAAGTGGCTGTCGATAAGGACTGGGTTCGGGAAGTACGTGGGCGTGGACTCCGCGGGACAGGTGGTGGGTCAGGCGGAGGCGATTGGGGGACGGGAGAAGTGGGAGCCGGTCTTCCACGAGGGCAAGACCGCCCTGCAGGCTCTCGCCAACTCCTGCTTCCTTTCTAACTCCACGGATCGGGAAGGCCATGTCTACGCCTCCACCAAGAAGGCCAAGGAGACCGAGATGATCAAGGTGCGGTTTCTTTATAAGAACAAGCATATGATTTAATGTTGAACTAATTTAGAAGAGTGAGAAAGGTGAACATTTCAGTTGCGAATGGTGTCGGAACGAAACGTGGTTCAGGATTGGCGGCCGTCAGAGGACAAAATGAGCGCCGTCCAATGCGAAATTGCTTACCGGTCAGCTGCTCTTTCGCCAATCGACAAGCAAGTCTGCCCTTTTCAGAAAGAAATATCAGCACTCCAAAATCAACCTCAACTCTAACAGTCGCCTGCAAATCAAGGAGGCCAAAGTGGAAGGCAGCCTTCACGAAACACTTCTCGATCGTCGAGTCAAAATGAAGAGCGACAAGTATTGTTAAGCTCCTTTCAAATTTGTCCATCACTTTTTGTAATGTAAAGTACCGTGTGTCGCTGACTTGTCTCACTGTATGATTGCTCCCTTTATTTAGTGCACTATTTTTTGACTTTTAATTGAAACCTTTAAGCTAAAACTTGATCGCATCAAGGATTTACAGCAGTGCAAGCGTATGCAACTAGTGACATTGGACGCGAGCAACTAATGACATTGGAAAAAAATTGCTTCAATTTTTTGCGTAAAATGCTGCCAATTTAGTAGGGTAATCTGTCATAATGCCATCTACACCTGAAAAAGAGCTACTATTATATCCAATGATATCTTTGGTTGACTAAAAACAAAAAAAACCATATCGGTGAGCTCTTTCAAATTCTTCTTCGTTGTTGAGAACCCAAAGATAAACGTGGATTCCTCTCCGTTGCAGATGGCGAAACAAAGCCCGTCTCATGAGAAATCTAAGAAAATTGCACCTTTTTAGACAAGTAAGAAAATAGAACAGAATATGCTAACACATCAAAAAGGCGAATTAGAAGACGGCGAGAGAAGGTACTGGCCAAAATTGGATGCCTGCCAATGCCAAACGCTCCTCTGCCTTTGGAACAATAGAGTAGTAGTTTGCTAACTTTAAAAGGAGGGCAGGCATTGGAATCTCCAGACAGCTCTCCTTGATTGGGAGGAAGGGAAGGAGGCCCAGGTAGAACGCCGCCGTGATTACCAGCGTTCGTCGCACTGAGAACAGTAGCGGGATACGGGAATTCTGTTCTTTCGCTATTCCTTTTTCTTCTTTCACTTCACAAGGAGCAATAACCCTCTGGTAACAAGCGGCCACAGTTTCGTGCCGAAAGTTGCCCCAGCAGCAGAGCTCCTCACGATTGTACTCTTCGATCAGGGCTGCCACCTTTGTTACTGCTTGAATTCTGGATTCGCTTGGAGTTTGGCAAAGGCAGAAACCTTGTCGATGAGCAGAAGATTGTGTGTTTTGATGTCGATGTTGATGGGCGTGTGGGGATAGCGCTTGAAGACTTCCTCCAGTGTGGCGAAGGATTCAGGCTCATCGCTCGTGATTGTGATTTCTATCAAACAAAACCATAACAATTCTCAAAAACAAATTTAGAAGGCTAACTCACCAGGATGAAACTGCAAATGCTGGCGCTTGTTGAGCTTGGGCAGTTGATGGTATGGAAGGTCGGCGAAGTGAGCCTCTTGGCCGGTGAGGCGACGAAGATCAGCGTCGTGGGCGACTACGACGACTCCATCGCTTGTCAGCTGACAGTCCAGCTCCAGCATGTCCGTCCCAGCCTCCACCGCCCTTCCTCATTCCTTCCCCATCCCACCCCATCAGAGCCAAACTCAAAGACCAACTTGTCAAAGGCCGTGATGGTGTTCTCGATCGCTTCTCCTAAAATTGGCTATGTTTGAATAAAAATCAAAGCAACAGCAAAACAAAAGTTATTTTAGTTACGATTAAAAAAACAAGGTATTCTCGGCTATCGCCAAGATGCGCGGCCTTTGTTTGCCTGTGTCCTGCAAAATTGGGCTGATTTTATTGAAAAACCAGGGATTTGTGGATGTTCGAATTTTTGAAACATCAAGATTTTAGGTTTTTGACAATAAATCCAAAAATAATAATTATTTCAAAAAGTCATTTTCTCAACTTCAAGATATCACCATGACAAACGTACATGCCAAAATTAAACTGATTTCATTGAAAAACCATCGATTTATGGATTTTCGAATTTTTGAAACATCAAGATTTTTGGTTTTAGCCATAAATCGAGAATTAATGAATATTTCGGAAATTCCTTTTGCCAGCTTCAAGAAATCACATCCCCGGACGTACCTGCCAAAAATCAGCCAATTTCATTGAAAAACCAGGGAGTTATGATTTTTTGTACTTTGAAACATCAAAAATTTAGGTTTTGGGCGAAAAACGCAAAATTACGCCAAGCACAAAAAATGGTCCCGAGCCACCACCCAGACGGACCTTCATGCAAAAAATCAGCCAATTTGGTTGAAAAACCGCGGAGTACGAGCGCGACAGGGACACATATTGGGCTGGCGCGAACGGAGCTTTAGTGGAGTGTCAGCGCCCAGCCCCTCTTTTCGACCCAGGTGTATGTTTTGAGGGTTATTGCCAGATCTTGAAACTGATAAGCGTTTTTCTCAACATTGCCTGCACCAATTGATGAGATTTTTGCAGCATTGGAAAGAACAACATCGAATTGTGGGGGGTACTCGCGAAAATTAGCAAAATATGGCTTCCTTTGCTTTGAAAATTTGCAAACAAAAGTGCCGCACGAACTCCTTCCCTTCCCTTCTTCCCTTCTTCCCTTCCCTTCCCTTCTTCGCATCTACTCCATGAACGGGTGTAGGTATTCATTTCATCCCCCATCCCCTCCCCTCGGGTCTTCAACTGCGCAGATTTGTGCATTAAAAATCGGCTAGTTCCTAGCTTAATCCATGCGCCCCTGTGGTGTAGTGGTAAGATGATTAACTTTTCGCTGAGCCTATTGGGTTCTAAATATTTCATTTTATTAACAATTATTTTTTTTACTAGCAAATATTTGGTTTTTGTTAATAATTATTTTTTATAATAAAATATCAATTTTTTTTATTTTTTGTATGCTTAAAGTTGAGGAAATATCTGGTACCATTGGCAAGCCAAGAGTAAAACTCTTTTCTCCCAAAAATTGACTGCCCCGAGTACAAAGCCAACAAAATTGATCTACTACTAATGGAATATTATTGAATGCTTTTAAAGTTGAGGAAATAACTGGTACCATCGGCAAGCCGAAATATAGCTCTTTTCTTCTGAAAAAATCGATTGCCCCGAGTGTAAAGCCAAAGAAATTGCCCTATTACTAGTGAAATCTGCTGTGTCACCTGCATTTTGTTTGAGCGCGCATGAAAAGAGCCCTGGAACTGCGCGCGAAAACAAAATGCAAATGCCTCACAAGCAGATTTCACTAGTAATAGGGCAATTTCTTTGGCTTTACACTCGGGGCAATCGATTTTTTCAGAAGAAAAGAGCTATATTTCGGCTTGCCGATGGTACCAGTTATTTCCTCAACTTTAAAAGCATTCAATAATATTCCATTAGTAGTAGATCAATTTTGTTGGCTTTGTACTCGGGGCAGTCAATTTTTGGGAGAAAAGAGTTTTACTCTTGGCTTGCCAATGGTACCAGATATATATATATGCGGAAAGACGGACGCAAAAATGGGGTAACTGCTTAAGCTGGCCTTGGCCGCCCGCCGCTTCGGGCAGGGCGCCAGAGCTCCTCCGGCCTCCGGGCACGGGTGCTACGGCCCCTACGCTTCGCCTAGCATGCTTCGCATGCTAGGCTACGCTCCGGGGCCTCCGCACCCATGCCCTACGGCCTCCGGAGCTCTGACTGCCCTGCCCTCCGCGGCAGGCGGCCTTCGGCCGCGCAATAAAAATGTCAAGCGTGAAAAATAATCGATTTAGTGCATAATTAGAATGTGCTCACCTGCTCCCCCACGATGACTTATATGCGGACAGTGGAAGCTGAGCTTTTTCTTCTTGTAGAGGGGACGAAAGAGGAAGTAAATGGACGTTCCTTTCAAATCCCTTTTATAAGTTGAAGTTCCAAATACCATAAAAGGTCTGTTTTAAAACCTGTATAAGCGATTCCAATTCCAACAATAACGCCCGCAATTCCGCTCCAACTCATCTTGCCCAATCCCCTCTTCCCCGCTTTCTAACCGATCAGAACTTACTGGACTTTAGCATGCGTTTGCATCTTTGCTAAATTTGCGAATGCACTTGCCGACATCTGTGCTAGCCTAGCTGCAGTTTTGTACGTATTTAGCCTCAAGTCCTCGGTCCCTTTGCCCCAAGTTTTGCATGTTTTAAGCTGTATTTTTGGTATTTTTTCTCAAATTCGACACAAAAATAAACCACCTCAAATCACTCAATGCCAAATGCTGTTTCCTCTCCGAATAAATTGATTTTGGAAAAATTTTGGGGTGCAAGGCAAGGCACTTAGCCGCTGGAGTGCAAAAAGCTGGCAAACAGCAAAAAAGCATCACATTGGAGCGAAGGAGGTTGCCTTTCGATTGCCTTATTTCTTCTCCTCAACCTGGAAAATATATACTTCGTTGTGACAAAATTAAAGAGAAGTGGATGGAGCCTTGGTTTGCGGGTGCTTCTCATCAGCCTTGTTGGTGGAGCCGGGGGGTTGGGAGCGCGGAAAATGAGGGTTGTGGTGCTTGTGCTCAGCCTGTAGTAGGCTGTGAAGTTAGAGCTTGGGGTGGTTGGTGGAGGTAGGGAGACCTGTTCAGCCTTGGTGCGCTGTTTGCCGGAGCCGCCGGGGAGGGCGGGCTCCGTTTCTCCGCGCTCCGCTGCTTCCGCCATCGCTTCCGCCGACGACATAGTCTTCCACTAACTTATTCTATTTTGTTAATTGCTCTTCAAAAACTATTATTCCTCAATCCGCCTTTGAGAGCTCCAAAACATTGTGCAGGGAGGCAAAAATTGAGAGCAGAGAGGCAAAAGGAGCCCGTTAAGGCCCAGAACCGGTTCTTAGGAGGTCGAAGGAGGAAAACAGGTGATTATATGGCTAAAATTCTGCACCCCTTCAGCAGCGACAGGCTGCCTCGGACAGCGATCACATCATACCCTGCCTGATTCAGGTTCAAACTCTCACAGCACCCCTATCGCACCTGTTCCCCATCCCCCGAGTTCCTCCATGCCCTCCTGCTATCTGCGCAAACCCCTTGACAGTCCCATGACAGCTTCTTAGTCACCTGCTGTGCAAACACTGCTGCAGATTAAAACCTCCCCCATTCTTCTTCGCCTTGCCTAGCTTCATCTTATCCTTTTTTCCCGCTATGCCTTTCTTCGGGAGCAAAAAAGAGAAGAAGGAGGAGAAAAAGAGCGACAAGCCCGCCTGTAATAATTCCATTCCTAACCAAAAATCATATTCATGAATTGTAACCCATTTGAGACCCAACTCAGCCAGCGTACCCAACCCAGCCGCAGGCAGCCGCCTATCCCACCCAGCCTCTTGGTGCTCCGCCTCCCTACACTCCTAATCCCGTCAGTATTTCATTTCTCAGCCATTTCTGCCTAAGACGAAGCAGTGTTGAGGACTCGGGGGCAGGGTATTCAGGGGCTGTGAACGTGCAGAACGCAGGGACAGGGCAGACGTACATGGTGATGGCCCAGGCGGGCCAGTTCGACGCTGGCGCTCGCTTCTCCCACGGTGCCCAGGCAAGAGTTCCGGTCTCCACTTTCTCCTTCGCTTCTTGCCTTTTGTTGATGCATGCGGTTTATTGAGCCTCCACCGCCGGGCGTCATCCCAAACACGCAGCAGATGGCCGTGGCTCAGGGTCAATCTGTTCAGGTGGGCCAGAAGCAGACTACATTCCTCGGCGGCACTGGTTATCCAACCTTGCATTTGCTTGCTTTTTTAGGGTTTTAGAAAAAAATTTTCTTAGTCTATGTCTTATTCATTGCTCAAAATTATTGGTGATTTTTATTTTATTAGCATACTTTTTTATTTTTTAATCTTATGAGCTTATTGAATGACTTTTAGTGAGAATTCTAACTTGCTGATAAAATGAAATATCAAGGTGACGGCGGCTATACGTTTTGGTGAAGGATGGTTCCAGCTGAGAAACCGAAAACCTTATGTGATTCATAGCAGTATTTTTCGCTTGTTAAACCAGCAATCATCAAGTTCTTCAGATTTGAAGCTCTTTACTTCATTCTTATATACTTCAATTCAATTAAAAAACATGTATGAAATAATTCACATTTTGTGAAGCCAACGTTTGGTCGAAGTCTTCGTTAGATGCTACTTCATTAGATGCTACTTCTAGTCTCTGGTGTTCATTCTGAAGGTTCTAAGCTCTTATGTTTTTCATTGAGCTATGTCGTGTTGTGACGGGTGCCGATTTATCGTCCATTTCAAGAACAAAGCTCTACAAATGAACCATAAATTCGACAAAAGCACAATGACTAAACAGGCACAAAAAAGGGTCACCCCGAGAAGAGCAGAAAGACAATCTGGAAACTGAAAGGCAAATCTGCCACAGTCCAAGGCCAAGTCAGGAAAGCTGTAGAAAGAGATACTCCTCATCGCACCCTTGAGCCAAGGTTTCGATGCGCTTGGCGATGACGAGGGACTTGTAGACCTGAACTCCTGCCGCTGCCGCCTCCCTCACGATTTCCACCTCCAATCATTCCCTCATCCATACCGTCTCTTTCCCCAGAGTGGTGTTAGTGTAACGTCGCTGGAGCAGACACTGGGCAGTGGGTTAATGGCGATGACGTGAGTGAGGCCGTTGAAACGGCTCCCGTCGGCTTGGAATTGGTGGAGTCGTGCCCCGCCAGCCTCCAGGATGCGCTGGAAGGAGGCGGAGTCCTTTGTGCTCAGAACCAAGGCCTCCCAGCCTTCGAACGGCTTCTCTCCGCCCTGCCAGTCCTCTCTATGAAGCCCTCTGGCTGTGAGAGGGTGTCAGGAGTTGCCTGGGCCAGACGGCGACGCCACTGAGCAATGTAGTGGAAGCTTTTGTTGCGCTTGCCGTCCATCAAGCCCTTGGCCTCCACCGAAGGCTGCCCGATTTCGTACTCCTCCTCCTGCAGACTGCCTTCTCTCAAGGGAAGGGTTGGGTAAAGGGGGTGGAAGTGGACGGGAAGAAAGTGGCCGGCCCTGTAGGAATCCAGAGCGTAGTCCTTGTGCAGGATCCAGCAGCCACGGCTCACGTGCACCAGCAGCTTTTCGTTACGAGCCAGCTTGCTCGCTCAAATCACAACCCACATATACTACACATCAATTAGAGCCGAATGAGGAAGAGAAGGCAACAGACTAGCAGATGGGTGGAGGCCATGGGATCCTCGCTCATGTCACCGCCCAACTCCTCCACCATGTCTTTCACTGACTCCTTCTCCTGCAACGAGCAGCAGAGATAGAGAGGAGGTGAAGAGATGCAGCGAACCTCAGCAGAAAGGCCGGTAACGCAGATGACCGGCGGCTTGGGCAGTGAAAGAGGCTCGGGAACGTCCACCGTATTGGGTGCCAGCGTGGGGGTTGCCTCCTTTTCATCCTCTGAAAATGGCAGTGGAATGGAGAGGGGAAATGGGCGGCAGGGAAAGAGACCTGGGGCTGGGGGTGGAGTGGTGGGCAGCTCCTGGACAGAGGGCAGGGGATGGTGTCCGGTGGTGGCCCTGAGTTTGGCCACTGGCGCGGCCTCGTCAGCCAAGGAGTCCTTCCACTCCACACCCACGCTCTGCACTGCTTCCTCTGGCCCTTCACTCCCCCTCACCTCCTATTGCAAAGCTTCCTTTACTCTCAGAGTCATTCATTCTACGGCTTTGCATCAATTACCCTGCCCTCTTCCTCCGATCTGGCTGCAGCTCCATTGGAGACTGGAATGAAGGTGAATTGATTTGGAAAGAAAAAGGGCAGGGAAAGAAGGAACGCTGAGGAGCAACAATGCGTCGGCGACTAGGCTGGCTGTCTCTGCCGGTGGAAGGGCCGCTGCCACTGCCGCCGTCCGCAAACAGCGTGGACAACTTGGACGCCAGCTGAGCTTCCGCTTTCTGTCAAACTTTTCTGCCTTTCTTTACTGGTAGGAAATAAGCTGTGGAGAACCTTAATTTGAACTTCTCGCAAGGAGGGGCGCCGTTGCTCTTCTCGAACAACAGGCGAGGAACTTCCACCACCGGATGGGCCAGGCTGGAAAGCGTTCGCTTTGCTTTGAGCCTTTGCATAGAAGATGATCAACAGAGGATGCGGCGGCTTGAACGGGCTTCGGCGTTTGGCGCAACTGAAGCTCAGTGTCGGACTTGGTGGGCCGAACCAGTGAACCAGGATCCTGCATCCTCTCAATTTTTCTCGGTCAACTGATGAGGATGGAAGGGTGGACAGGTGCCCAGGTGGAGAGGCGAGGCATGGGGAAGCTGTCAGAGCGTCGACTGCTCGGGTACTCCGCCTCCGCCAAACGACAGCCCTCCGTCTCGCACTGCACCACATCCCTAGTCTCGCTTATAGTGAAAGAAAAGGGCAGGGGAGAACGTCAGCGATCCATTGAGGGCAGACGATGAGTATGCCGGCCTGGCGGGCTTGATGGAGCTCAGCATCGGCGTCCTCCTCCTCGAGGCCGTCCTGGTGGATGAAGTGGCTGCAGGAAGCGTCCAGGCGCCACCGGTACTCTCCGCCTAGTCGTTTCCCTTGCTGCAGTTGTGGATGGTTAGCTGTGGAGGGATTGAGGAGGTTTTGGGAGGGTGGACGTCATTGATGCGAGTCTGCTGGAAGACGAGAGCCTTGCTCACGGCTATGATCACGCCGCTTAGAGGCCCGTTTATCACGCTTGTTGTTCGTCGCTCTGTACACTGCCCATTCGCTCTCACGCTATTTGCTTCCTCAAATTATATCGTCTTTCAAATTTATGTAATTGGCTGGTTCTTTCTAAAATCCATCCTATATCCGCGCCTGATCCGTTCTAATCCATGTCAAGAACGAATAATTTGACAAAAACTTGAAGCTATACAATGGGATGAGGGAAGGAAGGTGGCTCCGAGAAGGAAGTGCTCCGCTCCAGATTGGCCCGCGCCGTGCACAGTTGCTTGAACACATAGTCGCTCTAAAACAAGCCCATGCATGTGAATGGGATGTAGGAGGGTAGGTAAAGTGGTTTGAACGAGTTCGGCAGAGTCGTCCAGGTTGACCTGGCGTGGGCCCTTAGGGCGGGCGTTGGCCTCCTGCTCCAGCTGGGCGCTGATGGCGCGCAGGTCGAACTGGGGGTGGAAGGAGACGTTGGGGTCCGCGTAGCGGGACGGCGTCGGCACCTCCATCGGACTCGCCTACAACCAACCCCAGAGATTACAGCCAGCCAGCTTCATAGCAGGAGAAAAGGTGACAGCAGATAAATTGCTAGAGTGTCGAGAGGAGGGCTGAGGCGTGGAGCAGGCTGCGGGCGAGCTGGGCGAGGCGGGAGCGTTGGAAAGGCGCAGAGCTCGCAGTCGCTTGTCCCTCAGCGGGGATCGGGGACCCAAGAGAGCTCCGGGGTCCTCGGCCGGAAGTCTGGGAGAAGGCGGAGCTCTGGGAGAGTCTCGTCGGAGGCTGGACAGACGCCGCTCGGAAATGATGGGCCGCACAGGCTCAGGGGGCGCGCGAAAGACTGGCTCGGGAGGAGGAGACGATGAGGCAGGGGGCTGGAGGCCGTAATCCTCCATGGCCTCGTCCGCAGGTGCCAGAGCTTCCGCGTCGACGGGCTGTGGCGTGGGAACTCTGGGCAGAGCCGCCTCGTGCTCCGACTCTAGTTGACGCACTCCCTGAGAGTGTGGAGGCAGTGTAAGTGAATGAGGGATAAGAGAGAAGAGATTGGAACTCGGAGATAGGAGTGGGTGAGCCAGCTGGGTTGGAGGACGTGGATGCCCCAGGCCCTGGCCGTTTTGGCCTCAACTCGTTCTTTTGCTATCTGGTCAGTATTGGGAGGAGGAGGAGTGGACTTTGGTAGAGTCGGAATCGGCGACGATGAGATGTGTATTGGCTTTCACCTCCCTGATTTGCTCCACAGTTGCTCCGCTCTCGTTTACCACGCGAGTCTTGCGCTTCTGCGTTCGCCGCGACAGGTCGTCTTGCACGCTGCAAACATCATATTCTTGTACTGCGGCTAAGATATGAGGGACAGGAGGAAGACTGGATGCCCATGAGGCCTGCTAGACGTCGGAAGAGCTCAGCGCGGGGCTTCAGCTCCCCCGAGAAGCCGGACATCCCCAGCACCACGTCATGGAATCCGCTCAGCTCCTTCAGAGCATGACTCCGGTGCACGAACTGCGGCGCTGCTTCGCACACTTCGCCCTTCTCCAGACACTCTTCCTATCAGCCTTACTTCAGTCAAGCCCACAATTGCTGAGCATGATAGTTTGCTGACCAGCCAAAGGGAGGAGAGACGGTGGCGGGCGGTCATGGAGCGACTTATTCTCAGCTGAGCCTCCTTCATCAGAGATGGGAGGATGAGGTACTCCACCGCCTCCTCCTTCATCACCCCTATCAAACCACTGCCATCCTCTGCTAAGTCATGATAGATCATGAGTGAACCGCCGGCGGCAGTGATTTGCTGGCGCAGCTGACTGGCCTCACTTTCCGGGAAGGCGAAGAGGCGGAAGCTGGCGCCCTGGAAGATGGCTGTTTGTTCATCCCCAGCCTCCTCCATCCCCACCTCCTCCGCCCCTTCTGCAACCAGTCGAAGGCATGAGCTTCTAAATGGGAGTAGGCGGTGAATGGGGCAACCCAAACGACTGGCGGCCATGATGCTGTCCCTGTCCCGTTTGCTGGCCTTCCGAGACGGCTCCTCGCTGGCCTCGGAGCCCAGTCGCTGCCTGGGAGTTCGTTGAATGCAGGCAGTGTGGTAAGCAGAGAATTGACAGGACCGTTTGTGTGCAGCAGTCAGATCCAGCCCGCCAGCTTCCGTCTCATCGGGCCAGTTCAAGGGGTGCGGGTGATCCGTGACAGGCTGCGCGGTGCCTGGGGCATGCCATTTCTGATTGTCATCAAATAGGGAGGCGGAGAGTGAACCTTTCTGAAAAGAGGTGGTGAGCCAGGTGACGGAGACGACGGTTGAATTGCCGCGCTTTTCTTGGATGTAGTGCAGCTCTCGCTCTGTGATTGGAGCAAGAGTTATGTTGTGTTTGGTAAAAAGGGAAGCGAATAAGCGGTGGAACTGGTAGGCTTGCGGGATCCGAGGATGATATGAGTGACCCTGGGCCCCAAGTTGTCCACACGACTCCCGCCACCCGTGTTGATCACCCGCTTCAGTTTGCTCACCTCACTCCTAAATCACCATTATTTCATGCACCTCAGGTTAGAGCACTGAAATAGCAAGGCTCACTGCGTAAAGCCGGCTAAGTAGACAACGCAGTGGTCCAAGAACTCGTTGCTGGTCACCATGGACAAATTTAAGGCCGCCACTGCACTGCTCTGCACAGCGCTACGACTGGTAGACGCACGAGAGCTCACCTGAACTATGTCTGTCCTCTCTGCTGGCACTCCACAGAAGACACACAACCTCAACGATGTCGCTGAGTACGGCTGGGGTGTGGGCGGCAGAAGGGGGCGGTGGGAGGGTAGAGTTGGTGGCGGTCTCGTCCACTTGCTCACGGACGGAGATGGCGCTCACGTTCAACTCGGGCAGTTTCTTGTTGCCTGAAACTTGTAGCCTATGTGTCTGAGATGGGAAGAAGGCGTGGGAGGGGGACTTTGGTTATGGGAGGGCGTGGAGGCGCGGACGTTGAGACCGCTGCTGCTGAGTAGGCTCTTGTCGGAGACCGGAGGGTACAGGCTTTCCTTCACCTGTGCTCCTGAAAATCTGCCCAGATTAACGGCTGTAAAAAGAAGTGGACAAGTGGCTTGGACCTTTGGTGACGCAGGCTTGCACCCATTCAGGGCTGACGATGTAGATTTTTTTCGTCTTCTTCGCTGCTTCCACTTTCTGGCCTGAATGAAAGGAGAGTGGGGGAGGTATGAGGAGGAGTGAGGAGGGGTACCTTTTTGGGTGTTGGTGATAAGATGAGTGGTGAGTCTGAGGCTAAGCGAGCCGCTGTAGACTCCGCCGTTCTCCTCCACCACCTTCTTTATCGCTGTCCTGAGTTCACAACCCATTCTGCTCATATGAAATGCTCTTTCAGCATTTAGACTCAACCTTTCTTCTATATCCAGATTGGAGACGGTTACCTGACAAATAAACAGTCAATCCGCAATTCAATAAGTGTATTTATGTATTTTAACTTGAATTCCTGCGAAGACATCCAACCGATTGGCCTCCATCAAAGCTCCGGATTTCCCATCGAAGGCTACAATCATCCCCTGTCCTCTCCCTCCTGAGCATTGTAAAAGAAGGGTAGGAAACTGGAAAGCTGGGTAGCGAGGTGCCAGGCGTGTAGAATCCAGTTGGGCTTCATGATGGGTATGTGGTAGTTGGCGTCGACGGCGGCGCGGTACTTCTTGCTCCCGCTCTCCACGGCCACCAGGTGGGTGGTGAAGCCGATGGACAGCTCCGGCGTGACCATCGCTCCCAACCACTCCGCCTTCTCCTTCAGCTCATCCTGCACCCGTCCTCTACTTCTGTATCAGATGGAGGAGTGTAGAAGGAGTGGAGGACCTTCTCCTCCTTGGGAATGCCGGTGAAGCTGAGGTTGGCGCCGACGAGAGCCGAGCAGTAGATGGGGTGGGCCAGGCGCGGCAGAGAGCGCGTCGTGTCCGCGTCCGCCAGCACATTCAGCACTATCTCCGGCCCAAAGATCCTGCAGCACTGCCATTGCTCTGGGCAGGGAGGAGGGGAAGAGAGGGAGCAAGAGACCGAGAGCGGAGAGCGAGGAGATGCTGGAAAACAGGTCCTTGGAAGAGGGGCAGGATGTAGCGGTGCGGCAGACGTCGCTTGACGGCTAGACAGGCTGCGGCCGTGGTTGCCTCCGCGGACTTCTCCTGCGTCGGCAGGGCCTGGCTCAGCTGCTGTAGAGGAATTGGGGATGATTGTGAAATGAGGTGAGATGGAAGATGGGAGGGGGGGACCTCGAGGACTTTCTGCATGGTCTGTAGGTGGATGGGCTGGAGGAGTTGGCCGAAGGCGGTGAGCTGGTCTTCTTCCGACTCGGTGATGAGAACGAGGATCTCCACTTCCGCCTCCACCGTTTCACCCCCGCTTAGAGGCGACAGACATTCGTCCTCGCTCATCGCGCTTCTTTTACTGAACTCGAAATACTAGATTGAGAAATGTTTGTAGACATTTTGAGGCTCAAGATTCAAGGACTCAGGATTACAATAACAAGGCGTTGAAGATTACTTGCTGTAGGTAGCTGTAAAACTACAAGAATTTGAAGCAAAATTGGATCTAGCGCACAAGCCAATAAAAGTGCTCAGCTCCATGGGTGGTAATGATTAGTGACATGAGCGTTTACTCCGTGTGATATGGGAGTTATATTCTGCACAGTTAAAGCTATGTCGCCAACCGGAAAATAGCGCGCATTTTGAGTCAATCGTCACAGGACGTCTTAGATGCCGCTTTTTTGAGTTTTGGACGCTTCTTTTATAAATCGCAAACTTATAGGAAATCTATTCAAATTGCTTGAGCATTTGACGGCAGCAATGTCAATTTTACTAAGAGTTACTGCACTAAGCACCAATATCACCAAGCGTTAAGCCTCCTGCTGCTTTGTTTCTCCGCATTCTTCCTTGATCTCATTGTTGTTGGGGTCTTCTGCAAGCTCCTCAGCTCGGTGCAAAACTCATGGCAATGGAAATGAACCTTGGTTTGCTGGTGGGACAGGGGAAGGGGATGGCGTAGTAGCCTCGGGGAGAGGTTGAGAAAGAGGCGGAGAGTGTGAGATGGGTGGGGGCAGAGCCTTCTGGTATGCCTCCGTCGCCTTCTGGTAGGCCTCCATTGCTGCCTTGCCTGCAGCTGGGGAGGATGAAATGGATGGAGGAGGAAGTAATCGGTTAGGGCCACTCTGTGCCTGGTAGAGGAGGCGAGCTTTGTGGATGGCGGCTTCGGCGTCCAGGCGCCGTTCCTCTGCCTCTCGGAAACTGTGGTACGCATCTCGCACCAGGAAGAAGAACCACACCTATCAATCTTTTCCTCCTCCTTTTCCAGCGCCTCTTTTATCGGCACAGACCTCAGCGATGGCCATGGAGATGCAGAGAATGCCGATGACGAGGACAACGCTGGGGAAGAGGTCCCCGTAGCTTTCGTCCAGCTTCACACCTGGGCGGGTCTTTTGCAGAAGAAGAGGGTGGGAGGTGAAAGAGTGAGGGAACCGAGAAAGTTGGTGAGGAGGACGAGAGCACCGATGGGTGTCATCAGACAAATGGCCGCCACTTGACCGATCAGATGCGGCAGCAGCAGTGCAGAAGACTTCCAGCATAGACCTAGCCAAAGGCAGAGCACCAGCACCCCTGCTCCTGCCGTTGACCCGGCGCCCACCACCAGACCTTCAGACTACCTCCTTCCTTCCCCTTCCTTCTTCCAAGGCCAGAGGCCTGGACACACCTACGACTATGGGCATAGGCGGCTGCTCCATCTGGGCATAGAAGAGGGCGTAGATGACCATCACGGCACCAGCGAAGGCCAACTCCACCAGACCCACCGATGCTGCCGCGCTTCGCTCGCTGCAGCAGCCTTCATCCTCCTTCTCCGCCTTCAGGGGTGCCTCTTTGACCTTCCACGAATAGGTGGAAAGGGGAGGGGTACCTTAAGCTGGGGCGGTGGGTATCCGTAGGCGGCGTAGTAGGGATACCAGCCCACCATCGCCCGCCGCCTTCTCGCCTTCCACAGATGACACTGAGATGGCCGTGTCTGAGGGGACCGCTCTGGGCTGGAATTTGGGTCGCTCCTCCCCGTTTCTCCCCCCCCCCTTCTCCCTCCCCGTCGCCAGCCACCCCAGTAACCTTTGACCACAAGGACCCCCACTGTCTTGTCGGAGAGTTGGGTGCAGAGAGGATGAGACCGGTGTCCATTTCCCTCTCCCATCAACTCCCTCATCATCCCTCCCCCGCCCTTTTACAAGGTCACACCACCGCATTCCTATAAAATACCGCCAGAACTTGCTCCCCCTTGTCCAAAGTCGCCTCCTTTTTGTACCCTTCCTGGGGGTGGTGAAAACTCTGTCGCAAATCCCTTTTATTGCGTTGCAAGTTTTGTTCATTGATCCTAAGGCAAACTGGGGGTGCATAAACCCATTTCTTTCAACGGGAAACGCAGGTGCAGAAGAGAAAAGAGACGGCTGTAATTGATGCAATGGTAGATACGGGTAGCTAAGCAACGTGTGAAAGGGGGGAAGGAAGGCTGGTGTAGAGACATGAACGAGTACTCCTCCCAGTCTGCCAGACTTGCTCACCCGACGGTCTTGTGATGATATGCGTAGGGCAGGGCTGGAAACTGGATGGACAGCCCTCTGCAGTGCCCATGCGTCTGAATCACAGCGGCAGAGGAAACCGGTGTGACCAGAGGGGCTCCATCCATCAGCCGTCCTCTTAGTGCCATTAGGAAGGGGGGAAGGTGGCGGGAGGGAGGAGAGGCGGGGGAAGAGGGAAGGAAGGTTAGTAGGCAGGAGGGGGATGACAGTGGCCAGTGCAGCTTAGCGAGCGGCAGCACAATGGGGTCGTCACTATGCCCTTTTTATGCACCATCCTCCTATATTAGCCACTTCTCCACATCAGCACCACTGCAGCCAGCCCTCATTCAGTGTTTTTTCTGCCGCAGCAGTGGGGGGAAGGAGGTGGATTGGGGGGCCTAGGCAAATAGATAGTTTCCCGCAGCATTTCCGGCCCTGCTCTCACGGCAGCCCTCTCTTTGTCGATTGCCGGATAGCCCACGCAGCTCCGCCCCCTTCTTCGTTCCCTCCCCCCGTTCCACCTGTGCCAGGTAAGAGGGGCAGTATCAGGGCCTATTTGATCAGCCAGGTGCTCTAGCTGCCCTGCCCCACGCTACCACGCCCCTCCTCCCACATTTTGTTTTGTCAACACGCGCTGCAAAAGCATATTGCCTCCATCTATTCTCCATCTATTTTCCAACAAACTTGTTCCCCCTATTTGTTATATCTGGTACCATCGGCAAGCCTAAATTGAATCTCTTTTCTCCCAAAAATTCGATTACCCCGAGTTCAAAGTCAAAGAAATACATCTACTACTAGTGGAATCAGCTTCTAAGACATTTACATTTTGTTTTAGCGCGCAGTTCAGAGGCTCTTTCCATTGCGCGCAAAAACAAAATGCAGGTGGCTCAGCAGATTCCACTAGTAGTAGATATATTTCTTCATCGAGATTTCTTTGACTTTGAACTCGGGGTAATCGAATTTTTGGGAGAAAAGAGATTCAATTTAGGCTTGCCGATGGTACCAGATATTTCTCCCACTTTTTATACATAAAACAAAAAATATTTGCAATGAGGAGGATTCGAACCCAGCCCTCACAGATCCAGATCAGGCGAACAAACCACTTGACCATACAGCCGCATGCTTTGTTTATTCAATTGAACTATATTAATTAAATACACTTTGCTGACCCGTTACTGTTGGCCAATTGAATACCTACTATCGTCCATTGAATAGATGCGGAGGAGGAGAAGAAGAAGAAGAAGGAGAATGAGTTCGGACAAATGGTTTTCAGCGATTTTCTCTAGAATTCTGCCGTTTTCTGACAATTCCTCGCGAGTTTTGGACAATTTGCAGATGCTCTTTCCAATGCAACAGGAATTAGAACGATTGAATCTTCCTGTCATGAGCTAGAGCCTTATCAAAATTAAGATCTAGCAATAACCCCGAAAACGTACACCTGGGTCGAAAAGAGGGGCTGGGCGCTGACACTCCTCTAAAGCTCCATTCGCGCCAGCCCAATTTTTAGAAGTTCTCTAGCTAAAGCTATTTTGCATTCTTTTTACCACTACATATGTCTAGTATCTAGTAATCTTTGAAGTTTTAAGTTTTTTCTCACTTGTTTTCTGATTTTATTTCACTGGCCAAAGCTTTCAAAGCTCCCCGTTTTTATTCTTTCGTGTACATTCTACGAATGCACCACTTTGAAGAGATTAGACATTGGAGGAGTGCGTCACGTAAATCTCATTTGGATTGGTGGTTGAATTAGGCCAGGGGGAAGGGTAAGATGTAGAGCATAGTGCTTGCCACAGTCTAGGAACTAGGAAGCAGAGAGCTGTAGGGAATATAAGAGCCTACTAGATGTGAATGGAAGGCGAAAACACATTCCATTCACATCTTACACCTAGCCGCTTCTCTCATCATCTATTAGCCTCGCCTTGCCTATGCCCACCCTTCCCCTCACTCTATGTCAGAGGTGTAAAGTCCAGTCCAAAGAACTATTGTTTCCAGCTCCACGTTTGCTCATAAAACAGCCCCAGTGAGCCTACGCGCACTTCCCCCCTTCTTATCTCCACCTCAACCTCCTATCGCCAGGCTTTTGCTGTTCACATGCGTCAAAACAAAAGCTCCCTCTCACCTGCTGCAAATCCACTTCTCAATTGAGCGACAAGGCAAAAGAATGTCACAACCGGCCTACAATCCGGAGGGGCAGAAGATGATGGGCGAAGCTCCGCCGCCCTATCCCGGCTCCAACCCCGCCGGCTATCCCCCTTCTCAGGCCGCCTACCCCCCGCCGCCCGCCTGGCAGCAGAACTATGGATCCGCCTTTGCTCCGGCCCCGGGTGCCCAGCCGAACGTCATCCTCGTCGGCAACTGTCCCAGCTGCCACGTTTCTTCCTATCCTCCCCCTTCTTCCACTTGAGTAGGAGTGAGAGGGGATTGTCAGATGATGAACTTGTCGGAGGAGCAGGACGCGTGCGCGCTGGCCTGCATCATCATCCTGGTCATCCTCTTCTTCCCCATCGGTCTGCTCTATCTCCTCTGCCTCCCCGGCACCACCGTTCGCCGATGCCACAACTGCGGCTATCGATCTGATCCTTAGTCTCCTACACTCTATCCCTCCTAGCTGGCTGGGATGCCGCTTGCCTTTGAGCCTGCATCTCTCTCAAAGTGTTGTCCCGCTTCGCTTGCTTTATGCCCCCTCTCAGTTCTATTCCAAGCGGGTCTCTTTAATGATCATCGGAAAACTTCTGGTTCTTGTCCTCTTTGATGGAATTTGCCTGAAAGCCGAGCCCAGCAAAAACACTTACAACCAAAGCGCAGAGTGCGAAGTAGCTGGGAAAGGCGGAGTGGCTAGAGTTGAAGAGGAAAGAGAAAGTGGGCCAAGAAGGCGGAGGGTGCTGGCGGGCGAAGATAGGAGAGAAAAGGAGTGAAATATGCGGGATCAAAGAACCGGGAGAGAAGTGAGGCTGGGGAGGACTCCAAGGCGTCGGGCATCTTCCGCCTTCTCCCCTGGGCCTCCTTCTGCCCCCAGTCTTTCCTCCGCCCGGACCATCTCCTCGCTCTTGCCTTCAAATGGAAACTTGGCCCCTCTCGCCGAGCCATCAATCACACCCTCAATCCCCGGCAACTGTCCCCGGCACTTTTTCTCCGCCACCGTCTAGCCTCCGGAACACGACGAAGAAGGATGCACAATTCGCCGCTCTTTTCGCCCCCCCCCCTCCCCTTTTCTCAAAGTCCCCTTCGAACACTTGAAGATGGATACAAGGGGGAACTAAGGCCCTTTTTCAGCTGGAGGTGGGCGAATATTTATGAAACACCACTCCGCATGCATGCCTGATGCATGGCTGCGTTTGGCCCCTTTTTTCAACCTACTAGTGCCATTTTGATGCATTTTTCCGGACGCCGCTTGTAAGGAAGATGGCAATAGAGAGGTTGCAGGCTAGCTGAGAGTCCAGTCCAGAAAGCCTGGGCCCCAGGGAAGATCTCTAGGCGCGCTCCCCAAAGCACTTGCCCCCTCCGCTCCCCTTCTGAGCCGGCCTCAATTCAGCGCCTGTAGCTGGACTTCATCTGTCATTGCGCCTCCCATAAAAGACCTTCCCCTCGCCCACTTTTCACCCTTCACTTATACTTTCTCTGCTCCTCCAGCATGAAAATGCCGAATACGCTTCTACTCCGGACAAGTTTGCTACTTTCTGCCGCAGGTGACTAATGGGCATATCTGTAGACAATGGCCGGAAATTATAGTTTTTTCTTGCCAGGGCTCTCCATGTGCGGTCCCTACGAAAAGCTGCTGTATCGAGATTTGCTCGCAGACTACAACCCACTAGTGAGACCTGTGCTCAACGAAAGCTGGCCCGTGCATGCCAAACTGGGCATCGACATGCAGCAGGTTCAATTGGCCATCTCTTCTCTCAGCTCTTGCACACTGTCCATTGCTGCGATTGCAGATCATCGACGTGGATGAGCGAGAGCAGACGATCAGCACCAATGTCTGGCTGCGTTTTGTTAGCTCTTGGAAGTTGATTTGAGGGGTGGGAATGAGGATGGGTTGGGAAAAGGAGTGGCACGATGCCTTCCTTCGCTGGGAGCCGGATCGCTACGGCAACGTCAGCGAAGTTCGCCTCCCCGTCAGTGCCATTTGGCGGCCCGACGTCCTCTTGTTCTTCACTTTCTTTTAAACTCTCCGTTCCCTCAAACACTCAACATCTGCAGGTACAATTCGGCAGACCAAGCCTTCGACACCACCTACCACAGCCAGGCCATCATCTACGCCGATGGCACCATCAACTGGATGCCACCTGGTTTCATCCCTTTCATTGCTTGCAGCAGAATAAAGCCATTACTCTGTCCAGGCATCATCAAGTCATCCTGCAAAATCGACATCACTTACTTTCCCGTTATTTTCTTAGGGAAGCTGAGAGAGAGGGTAAAGCAAAAGGGTTACAGTTTGACGACCAGTTCTGTGAGATGAAGTTTGGAAGCTGGTCGAATAGCGGGAAGCAGATCAACCTCATCAACGGCACCGTGGAACTCTCCACCTACGTACTCAACGGGGAGTGGATTCTTGTCGGTATTCTTCTCCTCAAATTGTCCACACACCCACTTTCAAGAAAGCCACTCCTTCTGCAGCCGTTCCCGGCCGGCGGAACGTGATCAAGTACGAATGCTGCCCTGACCCCTACTACGATGTTACCTTCCTCTTAATCACAACTCCAAACAACAAACTTAACTTACTTCATGATAATTGCTCTTCTGCCAGTAGATCATAATGATGATACACCCATCATGCCATAATATAACAAGCGACAATATTGGCTGTATCAAAAATTTCCGCAGACTTATTTAGCCAAATAATAATAATAGCCAAATTGTAGGTTACCTTCACCATACACATAAGACGTCGTACGCTCTACTACAATTTAAACCTTGTAAATATTTTACACTGCATCATCTCTGGAAAAAACGAAATGGGGCTAACTAAAGGTGGTGCCGTGCATTCTGATCAGCGCCTTGGCACTGCTCGGCTTTACACTTCCCCCAGATTCTGGGGAGAAGATTTCGCTCGGTGTCACAATTTTCATGTCTCTCTGCGTCACCATGCTCATGGTGGCTGAGAGCATGCCACAGGTTCCCAAAGGCTTTCAAGAACGGAAACAAGAGAACAGGGAAGATTGCAGACATCGGATGCAGTGCCTCTGATTGCGATCTACTTTTCCTGCATCATGCTGGTGGTCACGGAAGGCCTCATCCTTACCGTCGTCGTCCTCAACTTCCACCACCGCCGCCCCGAGACCCATGAAATGCCCCAATACGCTAGCTCTTCTTCACTCTCCGTCTTTCATGCATTTCACGAAGCTGAATCCTTTCAGATCAAAACACTCTTTCTCAATTGGATCCCCTGGCTCCTGCGTATGAAGCGACCCTCCAACCCTCCCAGCCTCGATCAGAACGGCTTCCATCCATCACCAACCCGACTGGAGGCCGCTAAGAGGTCCAAAGCCCTGTCTCAAAAAGGCATACTTGCTCACCCTCTTCTCCTGTCACAGGGCGTCAAAGGGTCTGCTGAGCAATGTGCTGGACGCGGAGGAGGACCTGAGCAGTCTCTTCAACGGCTCCTCCGCCGCCTCCCTCCCGCCCGCCCTCCGCGGCCTCGCCCTACCTCCATCCACCACCGCCTCCGCACCCCCCGCCTACGCCTACAACGACGCCGCCGCCTACTCCGGCCAGAAGAGCCTGGGCGGGCGACGAGAGAGCAGCGGTGAGTTTCTGGGCCCTCCCGAGTTGGGCTCTATTCTTCGTGAGCTGCGCTTCCTCACCGATCGCCTGCGCAACCAGGATCAGGACGAAGAGGTTGGCCGGCCATTACAAAGCTGTTTTGAGGTAACGATCATTTGCTGTTACAGGTGATGAACGACTGGAAGTGGGCTGCGATGGTGGCAGACCGGATGTCGCTGATTCTCTGTGTTGTCTTTCTGGTCTTCTGCACCGTCGTCTTTGCTTTTTCCGCTCCGCATCTTTTTGTCTAATTTTTTTTCAATTGTCTCCGCTCTGCTAGTCTAGGATGTTTTGTTTTTTTGTTCATTGCTAGAATTCAGCTATGGATAATAAAAATCAAGGGCGAAAAGACACAACACGGCAGCAGGTTCTGTGAACAGGCGATGAATCATAATTCCAGAACCATTGTTTGCCTGTTTACTGAGGGGGCGCAAAAGGGCGGCAGCCGGATTGAGGCATTTTAGGCCCTCCTTCAAACTCCATCCTCTCACTTTCCCAACTTATCTGAACAAAATCAATTGCTCAAGTTTCAATATTGAAAACACTTGATGTTCATAAATATGATGACCCTGAATACTTTAATGGCTATTGTCTGTTTGCTCGACGTCATTTTGGCTTTTACTGAGGTATGTCTTCCACAGCAAAGCTTTAGAAACATGAATTTATGTGGCACATGAACTCAGATTCCCGACGATATAGCTGAAGCATTAGCCAAGGCGAAAACGCGAAGCGAACTGCATCGCTACATGCAGCTCAATGGCTCTGGTTTGTTTATATTTCTAACAAGGTATTCTCGGCTGTCGCCAAGATGCGCGGCCTCTATTCCAAGCAGTATTGTTAAGCTACATGAGCATATTTTAGCCAATTGGGTTAATGAACCAAGGATTAATGAAGGCGGACTAGGCGGAAGATTACTACTCCACCTAGGCGGACCTTCATGCAAAATTTCAGACGATTTTGTTTAAAAACAAGGGAGTTATGAGTTTTTCTAAAATTTTACAAAACCCCAATAAAGGTCCCAAACCACCACTTAGATGGAATTTCATGCAAAATTTCAGCCAATATCATTGAAAAACCAGCGATTTATGAATTTTGGTACTTTGAAACATCAAAATTTTAGGTTTTGGGCAAAAAACGCAAAATTATGCCAAGCACCAAAAATGGCCTGGAGATACCACCCAGGCGGACCTTCATGAAAAATTTCAGCCAATTTCATTGAAAAACCAGCCATTTATGAATTTTGATGCTTTGAAACATCAAAATTTTAGGTTTAGGACGAAAAACGAAAAATTGCGCCAAGCACCAAATATGGCCTGGAGATACCACCCAGGCGGACCTTCATACAAAATTTCAGCCAATTTGGTTGAAAAACCGCGGAGGCCCGCCCCCGGAGGCACATATATATATATGCGGAAAGACGGACGCAAAAATGGGTTAACTGCTTAAGCTGGCCTTGGCCGCCCGCCGCTTTGGGCAGGGCGCCAGAGCTCCTCCGGCCTCCGGAGCTCTGACTGCCCTACCCTCCGCGGCAGGCGGCCTGCGGCCGCGCAAAAATCCTTTTTTCTCTGGGAGCACTATTCTTTACACCTTTCTCGCTTCTTTTTTCAACTACTGGTGCTTGACTCTAAGCTAAAGCCAATGCTACAAGCTCTCTCGGGTTTCATCTGCACTATGGGAAGGGATGCTGAGCTTGCAATTGAAGGTGTCGCCTCTACACCCTTCACCTTCAACAAAGCTGGCTTCTCCGTACTACGTTAGCCATACCTTCAGCCTACTACCCTTAACTCTCAAGAGTATTCACAGAGTCATGGCATTTTGAACAGAGTTGCTCTCGGTGACGCCTAATCCGAGCATAGTGCACATCCCGGACCCAGTGCAGTCCACGGATGCCTGCAGTGTTCAGGGCATCTGCGCCCCCGTACACCTCCCCAAAGCCCCCGGCCGCTTCTTCTTCCCCCTCTGCGTTACACTTCCGGCATTCTTCTTTTTCCAATCCGTTTATCTCTGCCCTGAGATTGAAGCAGAGTGCAGAAGTGTGTGGGGGCCTGTTGTCGAGTGGAGCAAAGCTGTCACGCCACCGCCTCGCGTAAAGTCAGCATTACGGTTGTATTGCCATGCATCAGAGAGGTGTTGTGAGAAGGTAAAGAGCTGCACTAGGCGGTGGAGTATGAATACGAAGGCATCGATCCCAGCAGCGGCCAGCCCATCTTCCACCATTATCAAGACCACTACGTTGGCCAGCTTTACTGCCCTAACTTTTCGTTCAAAAGTCGTTGGCCATTCCATTCTGCATTTGAACGTTCAAGAAATGAAAGAAATATTATCTGGCAATATATTCTGTTCTGCATTTCCATCTGCTTTTTATCGATTAAAGCATCATGAATTTTAAAATCAGCTGTTTATTCTCCGCTGTTTATTGAAAGGTAGTGATGTCCGAAGACACTGAATGTGGCTGCAAGCAGTGCCCCATCAACACCACCACCTCCTGCCCTCACGGCAAAATACTCAAAGACTGTCTCTGTAAATGTCGAAACCATGAACAAGCTGCCTATTGCCCCGGTACATTCTGCATTATCCAACCATTCGCAATCTCTCACTCTGCCATTAATAGCATAACCAAAGATGCAAATGTTCATATTTTAATAAAAAGCTTATTGCCGGATTATTTATGGCTCAAAACCAAATGAGTAACTAGGCAAAACTCGATGGAACGATGAACTGTGCCAGTGCGAGTGTGGCAGTGTCTACCTTTGCGGAGAAGGCCAACGTTTTCACCCGACACAATGCAGGTTCGTGCAGCTTGCGAACAAAATTGTGCTTATACTTCGTAGGCGATATGTTATGTTGAAGATGCGAATATATCTGGGAAAGAAGAACAACAGCTGCCGTATCTAGCGGCTCTGCAAATACTGCCAGTTTGAGCAGCTGGCTTTGGCGTCGATTAACAAGCTTTGCATCCATGCCTTGATCCTTTTTGTAATTTTAATCTTTTAGAGTAGTTGATGAGTTCTAAAAATCACTGATCTAACATAAATTGAAAAAGCCATCCTGCCTGTGCGGATACACTATCATGAACCGAAATATTTGCACCAGAAAAGTGCTACTGGAAGATAAACAAGAATCTCATCACGGAAAGAGGGAATGTGATCCCGGTTTTTTTCCTGTCATCTCATAAAAGTGATGGAAACAGTTCTCAGAAATCTTAAAAATGGACGAACAAAATTTAAATATTACAACAATGGCGTACAAATGGTCCAGAGAACTTCCTAATTGCTTTTATAAGGTACATTCATTATTGTGTGTCTGTAGAGTCAATCTTTTCAAAAATATTTTTAGGAAACTTTTAGCAACTTTCCTCCAAGGAGCCAATGCCGGGCTTTAAAGCATCAATTTTTCCCTCTCTACTCTGTACTGGTTGCAAATACTTTCTTTCCTCGAGACTTCATTCGATTTGTCCCAGCGCAGGTAAATCATCTTTTTTATCACGTCATATATATTATGTCTGTGTGCGTTATTTTCATCCACCAAAGTCCGTCGGTGGGTGATGCGGTGTTTTTAAGCAAAGTGATAAACACGAACACAGGCCTACGAGTTGCGTGGTGAGAATGACACAAGCTCCGAGGTGGGGATGGTGTTGAGCGGGCGGGCTTCCCTCACCTCCCCCTTCCTCTACTACAAACCCGCGGAGATCAGTCAACACTCCCTCTTCTTTCACGGTCCCATCCGTCAAGACGACCTGGTCGTCATCTACCGCGCCGACCTTCTAGACACCTACACCAAGCTCCTCTACTTCAAAGAGTCCACCACCTATTATTTCACTCATCCTCACATTCCTGTCAGCACCAGGCTGCTTCCATTGCGCCTAGTGCTGCCAGTGCTGTTTCTGCGTCTGGCGATAGTGCTGAGCTGGCTCTGGCTGCCGCTGTTCCGAGGCCGCCAGCCGCACTTCTTCCTCCTCATCATTGAGTACAGCCGCATGATCCAGCTGGCCCTCTACAAGAGTCATGTCATTCGCTTCTTCAACTCACCCACCCACCCTCAGCCCTACATACACGATACCCAGACTCTTATTCAACGGTCAGCCCTGCTCTGGAGCAAAGACTGATATTGAAAGAGCCTCCCTTAACAGGCTGAGCTCTGGTGAAGTGACGGCTTTGGCGCCTGCCCAGGACTACATTGACCTCATTCTCAATCCTGTCACTCCTATAGTGTTTCAATTTATGGGGCATATTGATCGATACCAGGTTAACTACTGTAAAATGGTATTTTAGGAACCAAATGCAAAACGACTACAGGCATTCGTGAAGGCAGCAAAGACGAATCCGCCAAGAGTGATGGAATCTTACAAGGCCTTTCGTCTGCTCCAGAATGAGCAGAAAGCCAAAAGTTAGTCTGCTGGGTAAAAGTTTCGGCTGACACCTGGACCCCCCCCATGGGATCCCCCCCATGGAGGTTGTCCGCCCCCCGCCCCCCAATCGGGGGACCCCCATGATGGCCCCCCCAAGATTTTACGGACTATGCTAGCTCCCCACCCCCGTATACATTCCCCACCCACTTATACATTCCCCACCCACTTATACATTCCCCACCCACTTATAAATACCCCACCCAAAATTTTTTTATTGCTTTAAAATACATATCTATGCATATCTTACACTTTAAACTCAAGGAATTTTCATGCAGTTGATTAAATACCTACTTTTTGCGCGGCCGAAGGCCGCCTGCTGCGGAGGGCAGGACAGTCAGAGCTCCGGAGGCCGTAGGGCATGGGTGCGGAGGCCCCAGGACGTAGCCAAGCATGCGAGGCATGCTAGGCGAAGCGTAGGGGCCGTAGCACCCATGCCCGGAGGCCGGAGGAGCTCTGGCGCCCTGCACGGAGCAGCGGGCGGCCAAGGCCCGCTTATACAGTTACCCCATTTTTCGTCCGTCTGTCCACATATATATATATATCTTATATAATACGCGTGATGCCATTTTGGGAGGGGTCTCGGGGGTACCTGGATTCTTCTTGTATCATGGCATATGATAGCTCTATGTACCGATCTTGAGGAGTTATTTAATAATTTTTGGGGCGCGCTTTGTATGGGTAATGCTGAAAATATGAAATAATCGAAAATATGTCCATTTTTGCCATTTTTGGTCCTTTTTTGACTTTGAAACTTTATAAATCCTCCATTTTTTAACATTTTCTGTCGGACTTTTTTTTAAATTAAAGCTACAAGAGTTTTGCATTAAATCCTTTTGTTAGTTTTCAAAGTTTTGAGTAAAATATTTGAAACAAAATGGATTGACTGATGCCAATTTTTCGATTTTTGGCCTACCCAGGAGTTTGATGTATTTGGGATGAATCAAGTAATTCTTCAAGGCAAGGTTGAGTCAGCGTTTGCCCAGGCTATGCGATTAATGTGCAGTGGCTTAAAGGACTCTTGCATCTTGAGTTTTTTTAGGCTGTCATGCTGTGTAGTGGCTGGAAAGACCATGATGCAGTGATTACGTGGCTATGATTCTAATTATGGAAGAATTGAAGAGGAATTACCTGTCACATAACTTTAAGTATAGGTGGCCGCGCATAGCGCAGCCACTGACCCACATTACTAGTATATATATATGTTTGTGGTACCGCGGCCCGTACTCCTCGGTTTTTCAATGAAATTGGCAGATTTTTTGCATGAAGGTCCGTCTGGGTGGTGGCTCGGGACGTTTTTGTGGGATCAACGCCATTTTGATTGGTTCTTGATTTATGGTCAAAAAACCTCGAAAACGGAGGCCTTGGAATTCGAAAATATTTCGAAATTTTGAAATTTTATACTTGTATTAATTTTTTATTGATTATTATTTAGATTGCTGTTTATCATTTAAATGCCTCAGAAACCCCAAATAGACCTAGATCAATTTGTGGAATTTTGGTTTTGTTTGTCATTGTAGCATTTCTTAATCTGACTTGCTTATTATTCATTTCAATGCGTCAAAAGGTGAACAAGGCCGCGCATCTATTGGCGATAGCTGATAATACCTTGTTTAGAAACACAGTTGGTCTATACAGGATGGCGAGCGCATGCCTACCAGGAGTAGGGGCTTGTCCCCTACCAGGTGTATCAAGTAGGCGCAAATTTTTCCACGCTCGCGTACAACATAGTTAGTCCTTAAACATAGTAAGTCCTTACTGAGTTCATTAATGTTTTAAAGTGCTCAACTCGGTAAGGCTTAACTATGTTGTACGCGAGCTTGGAAAAATTTGCGTCTACTACTTGATACTCCTTGTAGGGGACAAGCCCCTACTCCTGGTAGGGGACAAGCCTCAACTAACTCGGTATGTATATAGTTGTTTATATAAAAATTCCTTGAGTTTAAATTTCAAGATATACGCAGATATGTATTTTAAAGCATTAAAAAATTGTCAATTTTTAAGTGGGTGGGGAATGTATAAGTGGGTGGGGAATGTATAAGTGGGTGAGGAATGTATAAGTGGGTGGGGAATGTATAAGTGGGTGAGGAATGTATAAGTGGGTGGGGAATGTATAAGTGGGTGGGGAGCTAGCATAGTCCGATTTTACTCAGGGAAATTTGTGTCTTGGGGGGGGGACTAGGCTTCAAAAGTCTTGGGGTGGGAAACTAGTCGTCGATTTCGACGCCTAGTTCCCCCCCCCCAAGACTCAATTTCACGTATTTTCACCTAGTTTCACCAAAGCCGTATCAATTAGGGGACGATTTAGCGCAGGGTGTGTGTTGTATGTAAAATATTTGGGGGGGAAACCTTCATGGGGGGAAACTTTCATGAGGGGGGGGGGGGTTCTTGCTTGGGGGGGGGGGGAACTCTCATGGGGGGGAAACTAGGTGTCAGCCAAAGTTTTGATGAAACTAAAAAAAAATGGTTTTGTTGGGATGATATTCGTGACAACGTCCCTTTCGGAGAAAGTGGCTCTACAGCAGTTGTGCAACTGGCGAATGGTGTTCTTGGATGGATTTCCGGTCGTGGCCACTGGCATCTACCTATCGTTTTTCCTTTCCCAACCACCAACCTTTCTACCGATATCTAATGCAGAGAGAGTGTCGGCTCTCGCCACTGGACGAGTAGACAGACGGGAATGTTCTGGCAGGAGCTTCGCTTGCTCTCCAATCGCCTCAAACGCCACTGTCCTTCCGTGTCCAAGCCCTACTCCCTTAGCCTCTCACAAGTTTCACCCTCCATTTGCGTAATTTTATAGATGTTGAGAATTTTAGATTATCGGGACATTTTATTTGCTGGCAATTGGAATGGTGATATGCTTTGTGACCCTGGCTTTTGAATGGCTAATCTACGCTTTTCGTGGAATGGCAAACGCACATCAAATCATTTCTCTACTTCGTATAAGACCGTGTTTGAATTGTATTAGCCTTAACAAATGTTAAAAAGAGGCTCCGGTTTTTCGCATTTTCTGGTTGGATAAGTTATAGTTATTACAGTAAATGCTGCAAAAACGTGTCTATATTTAAGCACAGCAATTGCACACAAAACATCCAAAAAACGTCATAAGTCGATATTAACTGTTATATCTGGTACCATCGGCAGGCCAAATGTGAATCTCTTTTCTCCCAAAAAGTCGATTAATCCGAGTTTAAAGTCAAGGAAATACATCTAATACTAGTGGAATCTGCTTCTAAGACAATTGCATTTTGTTTTAGCGCGCAGTCCAGTGGCTCTTTCCATTGCGCGCTAAACCAAAATGCAGGTGGCTCAGCAGATTCCACTAGTATTAGATGTATTTCCTTGACTTTAAACTCGGATTAATCGACTTTTTGGGAGAAAAGAGATTCACATTTGGCCTGCCGATGGTACCAGATATTTCTTCCACTTTTAATTGGGCTTGCGCGAATGGAGCTTTAGCGAAGTGTCAGCGCCAAGCCCCTCTTTTCGACCCAGGTGTATGTTTTGAGGGTTATTGCTAGATCTTAAATTTGATAAGGCGATTGCTCGTCACAGAAGGATCCAATCGCTCTAATTCTTTCACCATTGGAAAGAGCAACATCGAATTGACTATAGTTTATCTTTTGACTTTTGCCCAAAACTATTTGTTTTAATATGTAAAATGCAAAAAACCATTTGTCCGAACTCCTCCTCCTCCTCCTCCTCCTCCTCCTCCTTCTCCGCATCTATTCAATGGACGATAGTAGGTATTCATTTCTTCCCCCACAACCCTTCCCCGGGTCCTTGAGCCTCATGTATTGACTCTTATTCATAAGTCTTCAGTTAAACAGCTATGCATATGCATCCATGGTGTAGTGGTCTATGCGATTAACCAGCTGGGGCAACCTGGGAGGTTCGAATCCTTTTTAGGCAATCATTTTTATTTCGGAAACTTTAAGTTGAAACAAGGTGTTCTTGGCTGGCGCCAAGATGCGCGGCCTCATTTCCAAGCCAAATACTTAAGCTACACGAACGAGTATTACCAATTGCAAATTCATTTCTTCCAAATTTTACTTGTGATTTATGACCAGTCATTTATGAATTTTCGTACATTGAAACATCAAAAAATTGAGTTTTGGGCAAAAATCGAAAAATTACGTCAAGCCCAAAAAATGGCCTGGAGATACCACCTAGGCGCACTTTCATGCAAAAAATCAGGCAATTTCGTTGAAAAACCAGTGATTTATGAATTTTCGTACTTTGAAACATCAAAAAATTGAGTTTTGGGCAAAAATCCAAAAATTACGTCAAGCCCAAATAATGCCATGGAGATACCACCCAGGCGGACTTTCAAGCCAAAAATCAGCCAATTTCGTTGAAAAACCAGTGATTTATGAATTTTCGTACTTTGAAACATCAAAAAATTGAGTTTTGGGCAAAAATCGAAAAATTACGTCAAGCCCAAATAATGGCGTGGAGATACCACCCAGGCGGACTTTCATGCAAAAAAGCAGCCAATTTCGTTGAAAAACCAGTGATTTATGAATTTTCGTGCTTTGAAACATCAAAAAATTGAGTTTTGGGCGAAATTCAAAAAATTACGCCAAGCACCAAAAATGGTCCCGAGGCACCACCTAGGCGGACCTTCATGCAAAAAATCAGCCAATTTCGTTGAAAAACCGCGGAGTACGGGCCTGGGACACACACATATATATATACTAGTAATATAGGTCAGTGGCCGCGCTACGCGCAGCCACATTTAGTTGAAAGTTATGCCAAAACACCCCGAACCTTGGGTCACTACTCAAGACCAAACAACTCAAGAAAAGACTTGAGGATATTCTCTAGGACATAATGCATCACATTGTCCGAGATAATGCTTACTCAAACTTGCCTTGAAGGAATACTTAATTTATCCCAAAAACATCAGACTCACGGGTAGGCCAGAAAACGAAAAATTGGCTTCAGTCAATCCATTTTTTATCAAATATTTTATTTGAATCTTTGAAAAATAACCAGTTAATTTTATGCAGAACTGTTGTAGCTTTGATTTAAAAAAAAGTCCGACAGAGAAAGTTAAAAAATGAAGGAGCTACAAAGTTTCAAAGTCAGAAAAAGCCCAAAAATGGAAAAAATCGGAACATTTTCGATTAGTTCATATTTTCAATGTTTTCTGTGCATGGATCCCCCCAAATAATTTTGAATAACTCGTCAAGACTGATTCATAGAGCTATCATATGCCAGTGTAAGTAAAGAATTCAGGGAGCCCCGAGACCCCTCCCAAAATGGCATCACCCGTATTATATAAGATATATATATATATGCGGACAGACGGACGCAAAAATGGGGTAACTGCTTAAGCTGGCCTTGGCCGCGCAAAAACAACTGGTACCATCGGCAGGTCAAAATTAGAACTCTTTTCTCCCAAAAATCGATTGCCCTAAGCATATATCATGAAAATTTCACAAAAATATGTTAGGTTGCTCATAAATTTGAATTGTATTTTTGATTTTCGAATTTTTTTTTGTTATATTTTTTAAATAATTAAATAAAAACAAAATATTTTTTATTTTTTTATCCATTAATATCTAAATATATTTTCGATTCTTTTATGTTTGTTATATTTTTTCAATGAGTTTATTTTTATTTATTTTTCATATATTTAAAAAAAAATTTTATTTATACATTTTATATTATATTAAAAGTGGAAGAAATAACTGGTACCATCGGCAAGCCAAATGTGGGTCTCTTTTCTCCAAATTTTGTAATTGCCTCGAGCAAAAAGTCAAGGAAATACATCTACTACTAGTGGAATCTGCTGCGTCATCTGTATTTTGTTTTTGGCGCACATGGAAAGAGACACTGAACTGCGCGCCAAAAACAAAATGCAACTGTCCAAGCAGATTCCACTAGTAGTAGATGTATTTCCTTGACTTTTTGCTCGAGGCAATTACAAAATTTGGAGAAAAGAGACCCACATTTGGCTTGCCGATGGTACCAGTTATATAGTATAAAATGTATAAATAAAAATTTTATATTGTTGGTTATATGTAGTTATATATTAAGATATTATTGGACAAAAAAATAAATAATTGATAAAAAATAAACTTCTTTAAAATATAACGAAAAGAAAAGGCTCGAAAATCAGAAATACAATGCAAATTTTTGTGAAATTTTCATGATTTATATATAGGGCAATCGATTTTTGGGCAAAAAAGCTTTAATTTTGTCCTGCCGATGGTACCAGTTGTTTTCTCAACTTAAAATTTCCAAAATAAAAATGATTGTCTGAGTAGGATTTGAACCCCCCAGTTTCATCGCAACTGCCCAATCGCTTAGACCACTACACCACTGGTGCATATGAACCCTTGTTTAACTGAAGACATATGAATAAATAAACATATGAGGCCCAGGCACCCGGGAAAGGAGGGGGTGGGGGGGAAAATGAATACCTACTTCCATTTCAAGAATAGATGCGGAGGAGAAGAAGAAGAAGGAGGAGGAGTTCGGACAAATGGTTTTTTGCATTTTTCACCCTAAAATCAAACGTTTTACGAAAAACTCAAAAAATAAACTATAGTCAATTCGATGTTGCTCTTTCCAATGGTGAAAGAATTAGAGCGATTGGAGCCTTCTGTGACGAGCAATCGCCTTATCAAATTTAAGATCTAGCAATAACCCTCAAAACATACACCTGGGTCGAAAAGAGGGGCTTGGCGCTGACACTTCGCTAAAGCTCCGTTCGCGCAAGCCCAATAAAGATGGGTCACGAAGCATACAACGAAAGGAATTCTTAGCCAGGTTTGAATGTCAAGCTCAAAAAATGAACATTTTTGAGAGTAATGCTATTTTTGTAATTTACAACACTATTTTAATTTTAGAAATGATCGATTAATATCCAAGGTTGTTGATTTTGGTGAATCTGGTGCAGAGCTAAACTACAATTTTTTCCTCCCCATTCTCATTTTATTACGTGCAAAGCTCTAAGACCCTTCGAGAACAATTTTGTTCCAAACTGCGCGCTATGGCACTGAAAACAATGACTCATCGACACCAATTTTGCGCACAAATCTAGCCTCGCGCATTCACTCTGGGGCGGTAGCAGAAAGCGCATTGCACAAGGCTGCTGGAGCAGCACAATCAGAACCTGAGATGAATCCAGTGCCCGGCGGCAATTCTTTCCAGCCCAGTCCTCAGAGCGGCTCCCAAAGCACCGCACCACCTCTCCAACCGCAGCAACAGCTTCTCTTCGGTCAGCTCTGCTCAGTGACTTGCAGGAGTATAGATTAGAAGCGGCTCTTCTTCAGGCCCAGGGCAACAGATGTCATTCCCAGTACCTCTGAATCTGAACTGGATGACGCAGGCCGTGGTGCAGAACATTCGCCCGACCCTCGAGTCCATCATACACCAGGCCGTCTCCAGCGCCACATCCTCAACCCGCAACCCTCCACCCACACCACCCGGCCACACTCCAACCTCACCTCCTCCCGCTGCAACGCCCAACAACACCCCCAACGCACCCAAGCCACGCATCAAATACGAGAGTTCACCAAGCCCCTTTTCTACCTCTGGAGCTTTCGCTGAAGAGCTTTCGGTTGTGCAGTGATCGATTTAACGGAGGAGCCGGACGTGAAGCCCAAGCCGAAGGTTAATCTAAAACCTGCGCTACATTTGGGTCTTGAAAAGTGATGCCACGGCAGGTGGAAACAGCTGAGGAGGCCGTCATCGATTTGACTCAAGAACCGGAAGAGCAGGCCTTGACGAAGGTAAGTTTGGCTGTGCAGGGCATTGGGAGATGAAAGATTCTGCTGCTGCAGGAGGAGATGGGAGATGGGCCGCTCAGCCCTCCGCCACTGCCGACCACTACTCAGGTGCCACCGCCCAACCTCCCTCCTCACATCTCCCACAAGGCCGTCCAACATTGGAGGAGCAGGGCGTGGGAGTGAGAGCGGTGGAGTTCCAGCCGCGTCGGCCCTCTGTCCTCCTCCTCAGCCTTTCCGTTGGCTTCTGATTTAGCCTCCTACACATCAGCTACTGGTGGCCATTCCAGACGCAAGAGCTCTTCGCCCGTTCTCAGCACCTTCCACGCGGCGCTACCACTGCCATCATGGTCTTTCTCTTTACCAAAAATCGAATTTTCATAGAGACGTAGGTCCGAATTTTCGTAGGGACGTATGTTGGCGTAGGGACGTATGTCTGTCAAGGTAAAAGGATAAAGTTTTAGGCAAGTTATTAAAAAAGCTAACAAAAAGGACAGTACTATAAACTATAGATTATTTGGAGACAAAAAGGACACAATAAAGCAAGGCTCATGTTTACTCGGTTGAAAATTTCGAAAAATGACATTCCGCCTCCTTTTCGAAAAACCAAAATCTTCATAAGGACTAGAAATAAGAAGAAATAAGACCTTCATAAGAAATAGAAAAAATGAGAATTGTTGTGCAGGCTGATGGTCGCATCCGGTGCCTGGACTGCGGGCAGCTACAAGAGAGGACCAAGGCGGCAGAGCACATCTGGAAGGTTTTCCCACTACCACTGCGCCTTTGCTTGGGATTCAGGTGCCAGGATTGACAGGCGCACATCCGCGAAGGCCCGCATCGATGCTTCGCCTGCGGCTTCCAGTCCTATTACTGGCATCCAGAACCGATGAAAATGAAGCGGTTGGCTGTGACAGGAATGTGACAGCTGAAAGAAGGAGGATGGCAACAGGCATTTGGAAGAGGTCCACGGGGTGGAAGGCAAAACGAACCAGTTCATCATCCGAGTGAACCATCTGCCCATCTATCGCCAAGCAATCGCCGAATGGCGCTACATCTGCTTCCCTGAGCTCAAACACTGACTTCCGAATTCATGTACTCGTCTCAGTATCAGATTATATCTATACTAGTTCCAGCCTATCAGCACTTTTTGCCTTCCTTTTCAACTCGTCACATTTAATGGCTGGCATTACAGAATGCTAGGCTTTGTATGTTCTTAACTTTGTTGCACATGAAGTTTTGATGGACTGAAAAACAGAATTCCAGAATTAAATTCTAAAATCGGCTTTAACAAGAAACTAATGCATTGAAAAATGATGTGTGTAAAAGGTGTTTTTCTGATTACTTAAGAGGCGGTTTGTGAGAGGATTCAGAGGGTGTATTCCACTTCCCAAAAATCGAAGGTTCGAGTTCAGAATCATGATTAGGCCATCGTTTTAGTACATTTAGTTGTGATCTCAGCACAACAAACCCTGGACCAAAATATGGCTTTATTGTTGAGAAATGGCCATTTTTCTAACACCTACTTTTTTGAGCTGTGGATGACCAAAAAATTGGTTTTTGGCCAATTTCAACTAGCATATTTAAACCATTCCCAGACTATTGTATATCAATTGAACCGCAAAACTGTAACACATTTTATGGTGACAATGATTTGTACCAAAACTAAATTTTTTTCAACTGACTTTTGAAAAAACCGATTTTCGCATTTTGTGTGACGTTTCCCAAGCCGGTTTCGTCAGCCTATGTCGATGAGGTGGGCGGAAGGGAGGCCGGGATCAGTCTGTATATTTTCCCCGAGATGCCCTAACCTGTTTCCGCTCTGCTTCCCTTCCCTTCTGGTGACGATGAAAGAGAATCTCGCTAAGTTCCTGCTGTATTACACCACAGCGTTTGGTAAAGCAGAGAGCTGATTAGCTTTTCTGTACCTCGACCGACCACCTCTACAATGCTACTACAATGTCCGGCACCACTTCCACCAACTTCCGCTTCCGCAACAACTTCCGGCCTTTGGACTTCACTGCCTTCCACCAGCAGCGATCGAGCCAAAGGCCCCAGTCACCGATCTACAGAGCCAGGACAGCGAATCGAGCCCAGCCTTCAATGCCGGACTTCGCTTCGCTGCCAGACAGGACACCCTGCAGCCCCAGAACTTCACTCAGCCAGAGCCAGCCTCATGAACTTCTATGCGGCAGCAACTGCGACTACACTGCATGGAATTGAAAATTGACTTTTAAGTCTCTTTTCAATGTCCGTTCTTTGTCAGCAACATCACAGCGCCGAGTTTCCAGCCATCATGCCATCTTTGGGCAGTAAACAGGAAACTCTGACGTCACACGGCACACTTGCTACCGTAATCCGCTGCCACTAAGGGTCTTGAAGCGAACTGAAAAGTTCTCTTCAAACAGCATCTCCTTTCAATGATTTCATTTTATCCTGTCAGATTTTATGAAATCATTGAACGCCGACGATCAAGACAACATTCAACTTCGCATCAGAGCATTGAAAATTAACTGAAAAGTTTCTTTTCATGCTGACATCATCAACGTCGTCTTCAGAATTTCATCATCCTGAAAGGGATTTTGAATATTCTCAGCAGCTGACAGCTACCAGCGTCAACCCGTCTTCGATGCCAGACTTTGTAATTGGCCATTGTCAATTGTCAAAGATCTTTGCTGCCAGCTCCAATCAACGTCGGCACGGACTCAACTCCCCTGCTTGGGCATCGAAAACTAACTGCAAAGTTGTTTTCATGCCGTCTATGCAAGCATCGTCGATGACAATTTCAATTTTTCTTCGCTGCCCAAGTTCGAAAATTGGCTCCGGTCAGTTTTCAAACTCCTGGCCTCTGCTGCAACCACGCCGGCCAGCCAGACCAGCTATCCAGCAAAAGCAACGTTTACGCTGCTAGAGTTTTGGGACCGTCTCAGACAATTCTCAAAACTCCTTGCTGCCTGCTGCAACCTCGCCGGCCCGCATGTTTATGAATCCTTGCGGATTTATAAAATTTCGAGCATTGCTGAAGAAAAGCCGGCCAGCTTCAGAGTCAATTGCCGCCCTTCGACATCGCTTCATTTATGGATCTTTATGATCAAGTAAATGCTGAAAAGCAATGCCGAACGACAAAGCCAAATGACTCAAGAGTGGCTTCTGCTTTCTGCGCGGATGACTGCTTGGCTGGGCCCAGCCTAGTGGACTACCTCCACTGCTGCTTCTATGGCCTCCCAGTCTTCCACGACCCCAGCCTGCTCACCTGTGGCCAGAAGGACCTCTTCGAGGATGGCGCTGGCTATGAGCACTATGCCTCCAAGGCCTACTTCCACTGCACCTGCCTCTGCCAATGCGCATCGGAAGATTGTGCTAATGACCCGCCCCCTCCCCCTCCTTCTGCCCGCCGTTGAAGATAGCGTCGATTCCGGACAAAGTCCGCCGCTTTCGCTATGGCTTCCTGGAGCACCACAACTGCGTCCAGATCTCTAAGGACTGCAACCAGTGCGGCATGCTGGACGGCTTCGACTGCGGCCTCTGCCACTTCCAGCCCAACAGCAGCCACACTGAACTACTCCAGGACTCCGTTCCGATCAACGCCGACTATGGCTTGCGGCCCATCCTCTACTCCAACAGCAAGCCATGCCAGTCCAGTGTATCCGCCTTCTTCAACCTCAGCAACTACATGGACACCTTCAGCACCATGCAGCTCTGCCCATTGGAAGACGCCTTCACCCAGTTCCTCAAGAAGGCCTCAAAGCCCGCCCTCCTCCTTACTGTGTCCCCAGAGGTCGGCGGTGTACAAGGCCTACGGAAACCTGGGCAGCTTCCACAACCGCTTCTGCAACTTCATGACCGCATATGCCGTCATGCAGTTCGCCTCCTGGAAGACGTCCTCTGCAGACCTTTTAAGGTCTCCTGCCCTGTACCCTTCCCCTTACTCCGCCCAGCAGTAAGAGGTTGGTGGTGTACAAGGCCGACGGGAACATGGATGGCTTCCTGACTGGCTTCTGCCAGTATGCCGGCGAATGGGCCAACTTCGATCCCATCGCCACCTCCTAGACTTTGCACTATCTGCGAAGATATGCAAACTCTATCTACGCTTCTTTTGACAAATCCAAAATGGGCAAAAGAGACGCTAAACAAAGTTTGCGTAACTCAAAAGGCCTATTTTGGAGCGGCATTCTGGAAGCGCGGCGGCGCTCTTCTGCCTCGACTCCGCCTACTCTCTGGCTGGCCACAAAAGCCTCCTCTGGGCTGGCCTCCTGAGAGCAGCTTCCTAGGACTTCAGCTCAGTACGGCGAAGAACTGAAGAAACCACGCTGGCACGGTCTCTGCCATTGCTCACTGTCATCCCGAGCTGCGTTCAATTCCTTCGCCGCAGCTACCAGAGCAATTGTCCAGTGTCATCCCGAGCAGCGTCGATTTCTACCTCTGTCAACCCAAGCAAATTCGACATTGTCATCCCGAGCTGCATCATCTCTTCGCATCTCTCACAATGACTATTTGCTCAGCATCAACCTGAGCTGCGGAAAATCATCGCAGCCAAAACAGAGAGAGAGACCAGCCCATGTCATCCTGAGCTGCATCTATCTTCGCCGCTGTAAACCCGAGCAAATTGGCTCTGTCATCCTGAGCTGCGTTCAATTTGTCACAGCTCCACAGCTACAATTTGCTCCACGTCATCCCGAGCTGAATCGATCCATGACACTGTCAACCCGAGCAAATCGCCTCTGTCATCCCGAGCTGCGTTCAATTCGTCGCAGCTCCACAGAGACAATTTGCTCAGTGTCATCCCGAGCTACGGCAAGTTGAGACGACTGTCATCCCGAGCTGCGTAACTTCAGCACACCTCTCAGAACAGCCTCACTCAATGTCGCAAGAAGCGAGCAGAAAGTAATACTTTCTGAAATGGATGGCCATCGGCCTGTCTTCGATGCCTCAAGAGCCTCCTACAAAGGCTCTCCGCAATACTCCAGCTCAACTTGAAATACACAAAAATTAAAGTGAATCCATGAGAAGGATTTGAACCTCCTAGATTAATTTAGCAGTACAATCGATTACACCACTACACCACTGGTGCATATGCCTGTCTAGTTTAACTGAAAAGCTAATACATGAGGCCCATGGACCCGGGAAAGGGGGTTGGGGGGAAAAATGAATACCTACTGTCGTCCATTGAGTAGATGCGGAGAAGAAGGAGAAGAAGGAGAAGAAGGAGTTCGGACAAATGGTTTTGAGTGATTTTCTAATGATTGCTGCAAGTTTTGGGCGATTTCTCGCGAGTTTTGGACAATTTGATGATGCTCTTTCTAATGCAAAAAGAATCAGAACGATTGGATTCTTCTGTGAGGAGCAGGAGCCTTATCAATTTTAAGATCTAGCAATAACCCTGAAAACGTACACCTGGGTCAAAAAGAGGGGCTGGGCGCTGACACTCCGCTAAAGCTACGTTCGCGCCAGCCCAATATGATGCTATTTGTAGGGTCAAAAACCCTTTAATATGCCTTGTGATGAAGTTGATGATGGCCTGCTTGTTCACCCTGGCCTAGTGCAAGCTCATGGAGACCAGCTGGAAGCAAACGGGTGCCAGGATCACAAGCTACATCCAAAATTATCTATATGATGATATTTGTAGGCACAAAAAACCTTTAGAATGATTCAAGACGAAGTTGGTGATAACCTGCTTGTTCACCGTGGCCTGGTGGAAGCCCATGAAAATCAGATAGAAGTCAATAGGTGCCACAATCGTATTCTATGCTAAGCTGATGATGACCTGCTTGTTTGGGTATATTACAATTCCGGAACAGTTCCGGACCAGAACAATTGGAACAGTTCCGAGGAACAGTATGGAACAGTAGGAATAGTTCCGGAATTGGGTGAATTCCGGAACAATTCTTTTTTTATCAAATTTCGCCATCTTAATGTACACAAATGCCTAATCTGATCCCTGGAACACTTAATACTAATAATTCTTGAAATTATGGAATTGGAAAATCGGCAAATTTGGCATTTTGGGCTCTTCTACATGATGTTTTAGGCTGAAAACCCACGTTTTTGGCCATTTTGGGCAAAATTTTTTGATATGTACTGTTCCGGAATTTGGAAATTTTCCAGAACAATTAAAATTTTTACTGTTCCGGAATTTTGACCAATTCCGGAACAGTAGTTCAACTACTGTTCCGGAATTTGGTGAATTCCGGAACAGTAGTCAACTACTGTTCCGGAATTTTTGACCGCGGAGCGGCCCGAAGGGCCGCTCTGCGGTCTATAGAGGTTACTCAACTTTTGTCCACATATATATATATATGTATGTATATATAT
>JASANA010010507.1:0-23746 GCA_030248095.1 Ptycholaimellus sp. GST1_10 | reverse complement strand
TTCGTTCAGTTACGTATTGCTAGCAATCTATAGCTGCCATTCTTTAGCCCAATCACTGACGATATCAAGGGCTTAGTTTTGAGCTGGCAGGTAAGAGGAGGCGCGGCGTTTGTCTTCGGCATAAGCCAAGTAGCGCAGCTCAGGTTCCTATGAAAGTCGCAAGCTGAGGGGAAGGATGAATAGGTTGACAAGGACTGGAGAGGCACAACTCCCTTGGACAATTGAGGAGACCAATTGGTGAAGAAGAAGATCTGCCGGAGCCTACGTTAGCCTGCATCATTCACCAAGCAATTAATTCGTCGATGAGTCCCACCACCGTTTCACCTAGTCCTATGGGTTTGCAGATATGCAGCAATTTTCCGTGTAAAACAGACTCGAAAGCTTTTGAAATGTCAACATATAGAAACATATATCTTGTCAAACAATGACCACGCAAGGGACTATAATGTGTTGATATAATCAAACGGATAAAATGTATTGGTGCTAAAGCAATGTAGGTAAGTGTTAGGAGTCCTAATGCTAAGCAATCATTTTGAGGCTATTTTGATCAAATATTTGTTTATTTGTGTTGGTCTCAAAGCAATTGAACGATTACTGTCTTGGGTAGAAATGCTGAAAAAATCAAAAATATGCACTTTGCACCATAGCTGCTGAAATGATCATAGTCGTGCATAAGTCATATATGCCGATAGCAAATATATTTAATTTTAGATATTGGATGGGAAAGCAGACTAACACATCAAGTGAGAAACTTCAGGTGGTTACTAGCCGAGCAGCTAAATTGTCGATCGTCACGGACACGACATTTGTTTTTGTTCACAGAAAAATATGCCGATTTCAGATGTTTTGTAACTTTCGAAATATGTTGAAAACTGCAGAATCACTGTTTTGAGTGAGAAACGTGCATGCATTTAAGCAGTTGTACATGCTCCATTGATTACTCTAAATTAATATACACGGCAATACATTTTCAATCGTCGATTTCTGAAATTTTTGAAAAACTGAGTACACCATCGACAAGAACGCCAAGAACAGCGCACACCCGATGGCGGAGTTGAGTCAACCCGGGAAGGAGATGCCACAGTGGATTCAGTCCCAGCCCCAGCCCCAACAAAGGCAGCTCGCTCCTCGACCAGCAGTTCACCCTCTGCCTGCAACGGTTGATGCATGGGTTCCGGCGATGGCCATGGCCCGTCCTGCCCACCCGGCGTTGATGCCAGTTCACCCGCGAGGGCGCCAGTGGCCTGGGTGAAGGAGGCGGGAGGTGGTGGTCGCTCCTGAGCCCTTGGAGGCCATAGATCCGGTGGAGTCCAGAAGAAGGTGGGGTCTTGGAGGAAAAGACTTGTCCTTGAGCAGGTCCTGGAGGCATCTGCTCTTCTGATTTGATATAGCACAAGTGACTTCATGGGTCTGTGGGCCAGGAGGTTGCTGACATGACGTGTCTCGTAGATGAGGGGAAGCCTCTCCAGCATTCAGCCAGGCTAGATGGATGGTGATCTGGGGGACTTGTGAGTTTATCATGATGTTGGCCTGGTAGGTGCCGCGGAGTTGGAAGGGGCAGAAGCCGTGGACCGGTGTTAAGGGTGGACGTGCTGCTGGCATGGACGTGCCGTCATTTTATTACCTCCGGCGTGGACGTGCCGTCAATCCTGAAATTTAGCCTCAAATTTAAAAAAATCAACGTTTTTTCTGATTTATATGATTGAAAACATATTACTTTGTATTGTTTAGAGGAATAGAAAGTAGTGTGCTTAGTGCTTTTAGCTGCTATGGTGATTTGGGGCTGGTGCTTCATACATAGTATGGAAAATGCAAGAAGACATTGCGCTCAATATTTGAACCAAACAATGATAATGTCAGGACTTTACTAGTATTTCTGTAACGTTTGTAACTCTAGAACTGATCAATGATGCAAACACAAGGAGTTTCCCCAATTCAATGTACTACTTTTGTTTCATGAAGTTTTTTTTCAAATTATTTGGCTTATAATAGCCAAATAAACATATTAAGACAATATTTTGATGCTTTTGACAGGAATCGTCCAATCAAATTCCACCACAAACAAAGCATGCATAAACAAAATCTATTGAGTTTCTGTGTCTGCAACAAAATGTTAACTCATGGTATAAAAGTGCTCATAAATTTAAAAGCGGTTGGCACAACATTTTAGCTCAAAGTAGACAATTGAGTTATAGTTTATTGAAATAGATGCATGTTTTAGTGCTGTGTCCTGTACTTGTTTAACAGGTCCAAGGCATCATTGCTATCTTCGCCTACGCACACTACACATCCACCAGTTCAACTCCAACCTTTTCAAGTCATCCAACCTACAGCCAAAGCAGACGGTGAAGAATCTGGGGTTTGTCTGTGACACCGCTGGTAACCTCGTCTCCACCCTCAAGCCTGACTTGCCCCGACCTACCTTGCCCCTCACCAAGAGCGGGTACTTCTTCGCCATCTATCGCTTGTACCACCTCTACGGCATCCTCTCCCCATTTCTCTTCCAAACTTGCCTTCTCTTCTCAAGGAGAAGTGCCCTCTGTGGGAGATGGTGAAAAAAGAAAGTTTATCCAATGTTGAGAGAGATTATGGCAATATCTAGCCCCAGGAGATCAAGTGCCTGGACATCGTACGCCTTCCCTGCAAAATTTGCTCCAACCGAAGCCAACTGGCCACCATCGTGGTATTCAGCAATGGCGGGGGCAGTACCTACGGCTTTGTCTACTTGGTGCTCCCGAATGGCAAGCCTGTAGTCCTTGCCGCCGACCCCAAGCTTTCCCTTCCAGCTGCAAGAGCCTCCCTGGTCCAGCAGCTCGGCTCGGCTAAACTTTGTCAAAATGTATTAAGTTGCTGTGAGCATTTAAATAGTTGGAAAGCGTTTATAATTTCAGGAAACCTTGCCCTAAGTCTCTAATTTTCGTCCTGAAAAGGAGAGGTCATCAAATGCAAATTTAGGCATTTTGTTATTTGATTGAGTGATTTAAGCTAGAAAAATTGCCGATTTAAGAAAAAAATCAAATCTTTTGCTAAGAACATGCAAATCCAAGCAGTTTGTTGGATATGTTGCTTTTGATTTTAGTTTCCTCAATTAATGGAGGTAACAATTTTATATTTTGTGTTTTAATATGAGCTTTTAAACCATAAAATTAAGCAAGTTATGGCCCAAAATGATAAGGAGACTCAGGATTTGGCACAGGCTGCAGCCAGTTTGGTAGCTAGTTCCTTTACATTTTTGCCCATAACTAGCTTCAAACTTAACCAATAAAAATTCTAAAGACATTTTTTGGACCGTGAGAGTTTGCTCTTTCAAAACAATATAAATTTATTGCATTTCTTTATATTTTTTAGTTATGAAATTTGAGTTTTGCAAAAAATTAAATTTTTCTTTTTTATAATTTTTGTAATCATTGGAAAAATAAGCCCAAAGTAGGAAAGTGACATTAAAAATGTTTCCCAGAAATGAAAAATATCGACATTTTTGCCCCTGGAACAGCCCTGAAAAATTTGCTTTAGTGGGTCCACAGACATTTATTTTGCCATTTTCAAACACTTTCAATTTACTTGGCGCATTTTTAAACAATAATTTTTCTAGCTCTCTTCACCCAATCAATCATAAAATGCCTAAATTTGCATTTGATGACCTCTTCTTTTCAGGACATAAACTAGAGACTTAGCGCAAGGTTTCCTGAAAGTATGAACGACTTTCAACTATTTGAAAGCTCACAGCAACTCAATACATTTTGACAAATTTTAGCCGAGCCGGGCTGTATTACACGGATCAAGATGTGGACTGTCATCATTGCCAATCACTTCCTTGCTTTCATCCTACATCACATTGGCTCCAACCTCAAACTCTGCAGCCTCATTCACAACATCAACTCGCAAGTTGTCATGCATTGCCTACAGATAGCGGAAAGGACAAAGCCAAAGATGAGAGAAGGAGAGAAGACAGGGGCTCTGCGCATGCTCACCCGCGAGGCGCAACACTGCCTCTATCAAAACAGAACAATCCGCCAGAACAAAGGCGCCCCCGAAGAGAGAATCGGCAAGTATGCGCTCCGTCTTTCTCTCCAAAGACGGGTTGCTGCGTGTGGACTCCATGGTGGCAGAAGAATATCAGACACTTCGTCCTATCTCCTCTTTCTTTGCTCTTCTTCTGACCTGGGAAGTCCATCATCAACTTCTTCATGCCAGCCCCTCACAAGTTCTTGTCCAAATACGCCTGCATCACTGGTCAACCCTAGGACTGCCTGGGGTGATGAGAGCGATGCGAAGCTGCGGCGAGTGCACCTTAGCTTTGCATTGGCCTCTGACTTGGCCTCCGTCCAGACGTCCTATCCTAAAACACCTGACTACCCTTTTTATTGTAAATAATAATAAGTATACCTAGAAATAAATTACTTGCCTACTACAGTAACCTTTGGACTTCTCTGAGTAACATCTGGGCAGTAGGCAAGACAATGGAAAACGGACATCTGCCAGAACCGGGCAACCACCAGACGATTGAGACGATCACAAGTGGGGTCTTCGATCTTTTTGAGCCGCCAGACATATGTTGAGGGGAGGCTAGCAAGTCCGGAGGCCAATGCAAAGCTAAGGTGCACTCGCCGCAGCTTCGCATCGCTCTCATCACCCCGGGCAGTCCTAGGGTTGACCAGTGATGCAGGCGTATTTGGACAAGAACTTGTGAGGGGCTGGCATGAAGAAGTTGATGATGGACTTCCCAGGTCAGAAGAAGAGCGAAGAGAAGAGAATAGGACGAAGTGTCTGATATTCTTCTGCCACCATGGAGTCCACACGCAGCAACCCGGGAGAGGAAGACGGAGCGCTTGCCGATTCTCTCTTCGGGGGCGCCTTTGTTCTGAGGATATTTTCTGTTTGAAGGGCAGTGTTGCGCCTCGCGGGTGAGCAGTGGTGCGCAAACAGAACCCCTGTCTTCTCTCCTTCTCTCATCTTTGGCTTTGTCCTTTCCGCTATCTGTAGGCAATGCATGACAACTTGCGAGTTGATGTTGTGAATGAGGCTGCAGAGTTTGAGGTTGGAGCCAATGTGATGTAGGATGAAAGCAAGGAAGTGGATTCGCAATGATGACAGTCCACATCTTGATCCGTGTAATACAGACCGGCTCGGCTAAAATTTGTCAAAATGTATTGAGTTGCTGTGAGCTTTTCAAATAGTTGAAAGTCGTTCATACTTTCAGGAAACCTTGCGCTAAGTCTCTAGTTTATGTCTTGAAAGAAAAGGTCATCAAATGCAAAGTTAACCATTTTATGATTGATTTCGTGAAGAGAGCTAGAAAAATTATTGTTTAAAAAATCGCCAAGTAAATTGAAAGTGTTTAGAAAATGGCAAAATAAATGTCTGTGGACCCACTAAAGCAAATTTTTCAGGGCTGTTCCAGGGGCAAAAATGTCGATATTTTTCATTTCTGGGAAACATTTTTAATTTCACTTTCCTACTTTGGGCTTATTTTTCCAATGATTACAAAAATTATAAAAAAGAAAAATTTAATTTTTTGCAAAACTCAAATTTCATAACTAAAAAATATAAAGAAATGCAATAAATTTATATTGTTTTGAAAGAGCAAACTCTCACGGTCCAAAAAATGTCTTTAGAATTTTTATTGGTTAAGTTTGAAGCTAGTTATGGGCAAAAATGTAAAGGAATCTTAGCTACCAAACTGGCTGCAGCCTGTGCTAAATCTGAGTCTCCTTATCATTTTGGGCCATAACTTGCCTAATTTTATGGTTTAAAAGCTCATATTAAAACACAAAATATAAAATTGTTACCTCTATTAATCGAGGAAACTAAAATCAAAAGCAACATATCCAACAAACTGCTTGCATTTGCATGTTCTTAGCAAAAGATTTGATTTTTTTCTTAAATCGCAATTTTTCTAGCTTAAATCACCCAATCAATCATAAAATGCCTAAATTTGCATTTGATGACCTCTCCTTTTCAGGACATAAATTAGAGACTTAGGGCAAGGTTTCCTGAAAGTATGAACGACTTTCAACTATTTAAATGCTCACAGCAACTCAATACATTTTGACAAATTTTAGCCGAGCCGGGCTGTAGGATCAGGAGGCTCTTGCAGCTGGAAGGGAAAGCTTGGGGTCGGCGGCAAGGACTACAGGCTTGCCATTCTGGAGCACCAAGTAGACAAAGCCGTAGGTACTGCCCCCGCCATTGCTGAATACCACGATGGTGGCCAGTTGGCTTCGGTTGGAGCAAATTTTGCAGGGAAGGCGTACGATGTCCAGGTACTTGAGCTCCTGGGCCAGATATTGCCATAATCTCTCTAACATCGGATAAACCTTCTTTTCCCACCATCTCCCACAGAGGGCACTTCTCCTTAGAAGAGAAGGCAAGTTTGGAAGAGAAATGGGGAGAGGATGCCGTAGAGGTGGTACAAGCGATAGATGGCGAAGAAGAATCCGCTCTTGGCGAGGGGCAAAGGTAGGTCGGCAAAGTCAGGCTTGAGGGTGGAGACGAGGTTACCAGCGGTGTCACAGACAACCCCCAGATTCTTCACCGTCTGCTTTGGCTGTAGGTTGGATGACTTGAAAAGGTTGGAGTTGAACTGGTGGATGTGTAGTGTGCGGAGGCGAAGATAGCAATGATGCCTTGGACCTGCTAAACAAGTACAGGACACAGCACTAAAACATGCATCTATTTCAATAAACTATAACTCAATTGTCTACTTTGAGCTAAAATGTTGTGCCAACCGCTTTTAAATTTATGAGCACTTTTATACCATGAGTTAACATTTTGTTGCAGACACAGAAACTCAATAGATTTTGTTTATGCATGCTTTGTTTGTGGTGGAATTTGATTGGACGATTCCTGTCAAAAGCATCAAAATATTGTCTTAATATGTTTATTTGGCTATTATAAGCCAAATAATTTGAAAAAAAACTTCATGAAACAAAAGTAGTACATTGAATTGGGGAAACTCCTTGTGTTTGCATCATTGATCAGTTCTAGAGTTACAAACGTTACAGAAATACTAGTAAAGTCCTGACATTATCATTGTTTGGTTCAAATATTGAGCGCAATGTCTTCTTGCATTTTCCATACTATGTATGAAGCACCAGCCCCAATCACCATAGCAGCTAAAAGGATGAGCATCATTTATATTTCAGGTTGTCAGTTTTAGAATTTAGATTTCTGACCACTAAAATTTACTTAAGTGAATTTCAGTCTTTCAAATAATATCCAGTTGAAGTTTCCAGATGTAAAACTATAGATGATGATGAGTTTTACTCCGAGTAAACGGGTTAAAACAGAGCAGCAAACAAAGAGGTACTCTGAGCTGGATGAGAATTGGTGGAATTATAGTGGCTTTGGCTCACTGAGTCATGTTGTTGGAGCTGAGTAGACCCGTCACCACGACGAGGAAGCGCCTTCGTCTACTGCCAGCTACCTCAGCCGGCACACGCCTCCAGTAGCCCTCCACCCGGCCAGGCCAGTGAGCCTGGACCTCACCACAACCTCCACCCACCACTGCCAGGTGGTGACGTCCATGGAGGCCAGTGTGCAAAAAGGGGAAGTAGACAGGATATCCGTACCAACATTCCTGCTTTTGGGAGGAAGGGGTCTCTTCAGCTGTGTTTTCTTTTATGCAGATGATTTAGCATCTATGCAGTAGCATTAGATCAACGAGTATGCGAAGTCAAGCAAGTGAGTCTAGGTTTAGGTATGAGAGGCGGTGAAGGGAGACGGCACCGGCGCATGGTGAATTTAGCAAAATTGCGTTTGATTTTAAATTTCGTCAGATTGCTTTTTAGTCGATGATGCCCATACTGATGAAGTATACTTTAGTTATGGCCGAAAATTCACTCAATATGCGTGAGTGAAGAGTTTTAGATTTGCAGCATGTAGACACTTCTTAGATTTGCAGCATGTAGACATAAAAGCTAGGTGCATATCCTAGGCCTACGCGATATGAAGTGTATTTGTGTGGCGCAGTGTATAGCTGCCATTCTTTAGCCCAATCACTGACGATATCAAGGGCTTAGTTTTGAGCTGGCAGGTAAGAGGAGGCTAGCCGTTTGTCTTCGGCATAAGCCAAGTAGCGCAGCTCAGGTTCCTATGAAAGTCGCAAGCTGAGGGGAAGGATGAATAGGTTGACAAGGACTGGAGAGGCACAACTCCCTTGGACTATTGAGGAGACCAATTGGTGAAGAAGAAGATCTGCCGGAGCCTACGTTAGCCTGCATCATTCACCAAGCAATTAATTCGTCGATGAGTCCCACCACCGTTTCACCTAGTCCTATGGGTTTGCAGATATGCAGCAATTTTCCGTGTAAAACAGACTCGAAAGCTTTTGGAATGTCAACATATAGAAACATATATCTTGTCAAACAATGACCACAGACTATAATGTGTTGATATAATCAAACGGATAAAATGTATTGGTGCTAAAGCAATGTAGGTAAGTGTTAGGAGTCCTAATGCTAAGCAATCATTTTGAGGCTATTTTGATCAAATATTTGTTTATTTGGGTTGGTCTCGGAGCAATTGAACGATTACTGTCTTGGGTAGAAATGCTGAAAAAATCAAAAATATGCACTTTGCACCATAGCTGCTGAAATGATCATAGTCGTGCATAAGTTATATATGCCGATAGCAAATATATTTAATTTTAGATATTGGATGGGAAAGCAGACTAACACGTGGAGTGAGACACTTCAGGTGGTTACTAGCCAAGCAGCTGAATTGTTGATCGTCACGGACACGACATTTGTTTTTGTTCACAGAAAAATATGCCGATTTCAGATGTGTTCTAACTTTGGAAATATGTTGAAAACTGCAGAATCACTGTTTTGAGTGAGAAACGTGCATGCATTTAAGCAGTTGTACATGCTCCATTGATTACTCTAAATTAATATACACGGCAATACATTTTCAATCGTCGATTTCTCAAAATTTTGAAAAACTGAGTACACCATCGACAAGAACGCCAAGAACAGCGCACACCCGATGGCGGAGTTGAGTCAACCCCGGGAGGAGATGCCACAGTGGAGTCAGTCCCAGCCCCAGCCCCAACAAAGGCAGCTCGCTCCTCGACCAGCAGTTCACCCTCTGCCTGCAACGGTTGATGCATGGGTTCCGGCGATGGCCATGGCCCGTCCTGCCCACCCAGCGTTGATGCCAGTTCACCCACGAGGGCGCCAGTGGCCTGGGTGAAGGAGGCGGGAGGTGGTGGTCGCTCCTGAGCCCATGGAGGCCATAGATCCGGTGGAGTCCAGAAGAAGGTGGGGTCTTGCAGGAAAAGCCTTGTCCTTGAGCAGGTCCTGGAGGCGTCTGCTCTTCTGATTTGATATAGCACAAGTACTTCATGGGTCTGTGGGCCAGGAGGTTGCTGACATGACGTGTCTCGTAGATGAGGGGAGCCTCTCCAGCATTCAGCCAGGCTAGATGGATGGTGATCTGGACTCGGTTGCCCATGATGTTGGCCTGGTAGGTGCCGCGGAGTTGGAAGGGGCAGAAGCCGTGGACCGGTGTAGGGGGTGGACGTGCTGCTGGCATGGACGTGCCGTCATTTATTACCTCCGGCGTGGACGTGCCGTCAATCCTGAAATTTAGCCTCAAATTTAAAAAAAATAACTTTTTTTCTGATATATATGATTGAAAAAATATTACTTTGTATTGTTTACAAAATAGAAAATTAATATGCTCATGCAATATATAAGTTTTTATTGTTAAGCTAAGCAATGGATGATAAAGGTTAGAAAAACGCAATGCTACAAATATAATTGGGGCTGTGCGAGCGGAGCGTAAGCACATTCCCCTCTTAGCCAAGGACCAACCCTATTACGGCTTTTGAAAATATGATTGCCTGACAAATATTCCGTGGGCATGTTACAGATCTGTGAGTAGGCTCAGCGGACGCAGCAGACACAGAGCTTCAATTAAAAAAAATTTGCCAAATTTGGTTGAGAATTGGGCAAGTTATGGCCAAAAAACTTTTAAAAAAGTGTCTGTCCGTTATCCGTCTGCCGTTCGCCGTGCGCCGTCCACTGTCCGCCGTACGTTCTGACCGGGAGACATACTGGCAATATCTGGGGCTCCAGTCTCAATGTCACTATAGTATATCGACCCTGGAGAGTGGCAAGGTGGGTCCAGAATTTTGATTTTCGGCCTCCTTTATGCCGAAATTGAGGTTGGAAATTTGATTGAACGTAAGGGGGTCCCTTACAAAAAAAATCTAAAATCTTGAATAGCCTTTGCAAGGATCCTCGGAGGGCAAACACAAGCCCAGTTTCGGAATCCTTTGCGGAAAACTACACAAAACCTGTCGGCTGACTCCTAGAACCCCCCCCCAAGACTTACACCCCCCCCCCCCCCAAGACTTACACCCTCCCCATGAATTACACCCCTCCCCCAATAATTACACCCCCCCAAGGCATATATATTGAAAATTTTTTTATTGCCTTAACATACTTCACTTTACATATCTCGAAATTTAAACTCACAGAATTTTCATGTAGATGATTAAATACCTACTTTTTTTACTGAGTTTAAACCGAGTTAGTCTATACCATGTTTGTCATGCTACTAGTTAGTCTATACCGCTATATAGGGCGTAGCTAACACAAAAACTAAAAGGCTCGCGTACAACATAGTTAGTCCTTAAACATAGTAAGTCCTTACTGAGTTCATTGATGTTTTAAAGTGCTCAACTCGGTAAGGACTAACTAGTAGGTACTGCCACAGTGAAAGGACGAGCCTTTTAGTTCTTGCGCCTTATTACTACTCCTGGTAGTAGCATGACGAACTAGCAGCATGACGAACTCGGTATAGACTTGTTAAAAAAGTATGTATTTAGTTGTTTAGAAAAAAATTCCTTGAGTTTAAATTTCGAGATATGTAAAGAGAAGCATTTTAAGCTAATAAATTTTTTTCAATATATACCCTTTGGGGGGGTGTAATTCTTGGGGGGTGGGTGTAATTCATGGGGGGGGGGGGGTGTAAGCCCATTGGGGGGGGGGGGAGTGTAAGTCTTGGGGGGGTGGTTCTAGGAGTCAGCCAACCTGTCAGTCAAATATTGAAATTTTGGAAAAAACATTTTGACCATTTATGTGGTGTATTACAGCAGTAACGTAGTGAGATTCTCTTTAGTCGGTCACCGAGCAGGGAATAGGTAGGGACGACAGGAGGGGGTTATAGACAAGACTGAGCTGAACTCTCTTCGGCCTGCACCGTCAACTCAAGGTCAACGAAACCGGCTTGGGAAACGCCACAGCGCTCCCGCGGGCAACGAGGAAAGGAATCACACCGATCATCTATCGCAGGCAGAGGAACGGGACCTCGGATCTAAGCTACAAGCAGTACGACAACTAAGAAGGGCAGGATGGGAATCATCACCCGTCCAGGACAGTAGCGGGATAGCTTCCGGGCTGTCAAAGGTGAGTATCAGCAAGGAAACATCTTCTTCAGTCGGCAGAGCAGTGCAGATGGAGGAGGACGTGGAAGCTGGCCATGCAGGAGCTGGTGCTAAATGAGGTGGCCACTGTTGCGGAGTCAGAAACCTTCGTCTAGGCTCGCAGCCTTGGATGCTATTGCGGAGGCAGCAGAGGGTCTGGGTTAGACCGCGCGGCGCGTCCGCCGCGCGGTGCGTCCGCTCCAACCGGACGCACTGCGACCTGTTTTGGGTGGGTTTAGTTATGGCTCAGTTTCTAAAAATTTTGTTGACAGCTTTGAGAAACTGAGCACACCTTCTTATGAATTTATACACCTAGAACAGTCATTAGAAATCAGTAAATCGAATCAGATCAAAAAATAACTCCCTTGCAACTCAGCGGCGCGTCCGCTCGCGAAATTTTTTGGAGCGGACGCACCGCGACTTTTTGAACCTCATTTTCTAATAATTTTGTTGACAAAATTGAGAAACTGAGTACAGCATCGGCTTCGGCATGAATTTTTAGATCTAGGGCATCCATTAGATCAAAAACCATTTCATCAAAAACAGTTCAGGAGGCTCAGGTTTCGGTCCAGGAGCGGACGCGCCGCTCCGGGAGCGGACACGCCGCACGGCGTGTCCGTCGAATATATAACACTTGCTGGGAGTTTTACTGCCTGGATCATGAAAATTATAAATATAGGTAAAACTTATGTGATTAATTTATTATTTAGAGCTATACTCATAAAGCTGTTTTTCTAATATCGAGGCATAGACCGCTGCCAAAGCGTGAACTTACCTCAAGTGGGGCGGCATGGATTTATGTTATGGACCAACGCTTTGCTTTAAAAATAAGCGAAATGGTCGAAAAGGTTTTGAGGAAAAAATAGCCGGTTATAAAATTGATGGTACAGCAGTGTCAAAATTAGATGGTAAACGCTATGTTTTTCAATTTCATGGTTGCTATTGGCACGGTTGCCGCAAATGTATGATAAATAGAACACCTTTATTGGATGCAAGAGCAAAGAAAACCGCGGAAATGGACCATACCTTAACTGCTTTAGCATTATAACCAAACAATCTTTATGGACCATTCATTACATTGTAGAATGGGAATGTAATCTAAAAGTAGAATGTAAAAAAGATTCCACGTTAAATTACCTTATAACCTCCTATCTTGAGCAATACTCACCAAATGGGCTAAGCCCAAGAGATGTATTAGTTCTTCAGTTTATTCAGTGTAGAGCCAGCTGCAAATATGGCCTATTGGTCAATTTGGATCTGCAGTTATGTACACTGATTCAAGTATAATGATTAAGTTTCAAGTACCTGTCTGCACAATGCGCATAAACGACACTGCGTATGTTCTTGGTCCTCAACCCATAACCTACTTTAATAAACCAATCCACGAGCAGGTAATTTTGGGCTTTATTAGATGAAAGGTGTAGGGTTGGCACTAAGAACCACTCCGCCGGCTTGAAGCCTTATGTTCCACATTCTTTTATGTAAAAATTGGAAAAGATAGCCAAAATATTAATGAGTTAAATGAAAAGTTGCCATTACTGCTTTCACAATCGTGTATTTTCATTAATTTTGTACTTTATTTTGTGCTATATGTAATGTTAATTTTTAAGATTCTTAAAAGACATGAATAAAACTCAGTTTATTTCTTGTTTGTTTCTTGTATAGTTTCAATATTGAATAAAATTCATTTGATTTATTCTGTTGACAACATGATGGGGTCAAATATTGATATGTCTGTATCACTCAGGAGTTAAATTTCACCCTGTGTCCATAGAGCAGTTGTCTATCACTACATAGTGAGCTAAAATCAGATATGACGTGATTGAATGGCAGTCAAACTGTGGTCACTACACCACTCTCGCTTCTTTGATCCACGTTACCTCCCCTTTCTGTCAGCTGGCATTTTCTTCCCCTTCCTTTTTGGCTGGCAGGGTTTCTTTACTTGAATGGGCATCCTGCTTAACAATCAGTGCTACAATCCTGCTTCAAAAATGTAGACATCAAAACTGGTAAGTATTATTGCAGTCGTGAAATCAAGCGCATACCACAGTTTACACATCATGCCAAGCTCATTATGCAACAGAAAATGCTGACACAACAGTTAACACCTTAACTGAACTTATTCTTTTCTCATTAATTATGCCAAATTTTAATCAACGCATTTTTACCGATGCGTCCGTTTTTCAAATTATTTATTTCAAGGTAGTCTGTTATTTAGTTAAAATACCCAATAATAAGTGTGGTCAGAAATCATCAATTCACCTATGGGGTTTATAGTCTTATTAACTCTGATAACGTGTTTTTGTTTAATTTTATTTTTAATAGGCCCAAGTTGCACTAGGAAAAAAAGAAAGAAAAAAGGAAAACTTCGTCAATCATCTTCGTACAGTAGCAGCCGGCATCCCGAAAGTTTCCAACAAATAGAAAATATTTCAGAGGGTTCACTTGGTCCAATTTTCAAAAATTTCAAACCAGGAGAAACCAAAATAATAAAGCCAAATACTGCCAGTAATTCAGTAATCTTTGAAAGCAAATCCTTAAATACAACAACCTCGGATACCATGCAGCAATCTTCAGAATCACAAAACGATGATGATGTCATCCCCAACATTACAAATTCCCATCAAAAACAAGCCAAACTAAACCATCCCCTAAAGTGTTTTCTGCATACACAATGTTCTTCTATTGAAACAGATTCCCATGTTTACCCATCAATGCATCATAGTTCTAAAGAGTTTATTAACACAGAACGCAAGAAACAAAATGATACAAAGTTATATGAAAATACACCAGCTAAACCAGATGAGAATAGTGACTTTTTGAAGAAAAATATACACTATGGTCAAAAAAGTAGTGCAGACAACAATTCAAGTTATGATTCTAAGAAAAAAAAGATTTTGCGAGAAATAGAAAAGAAGTAAATTTGATGAGCAATTATAACGACATTAAAAACATTGTAGAGCCAACAACAAAGAAATATCCAGCTTCTGCAACAATAAACCAAAAGAAAACAAACAGAGAATTATTATACGATTCTCAAAAAATTAAATCTAATAAATTTAAAAACAAGATCTGCATGAAAGAATACAAACCAAAGGACACATGTGTTACCGGCAACTACGGGCAAAAAACATCAGAGACAAAGAAAAAATCATCTGAAAAACGACACAAACAGATTAAAAGAAGAAAACAAGTCAAATATATGTTAGAAGCTAAAGACACAGGTGCTTATACGCAAAACAGTGAATGTACACTAGGTAAATCTTAAGGTCATAGTCTCAGCATGCCTGATTCAACAAAGAAAAAACGTAACTCACACAAAAATAAAACTGGCAAAAAAACATGGCATAAGAAAAATATGAAATTGATTAATCAGAAACATAAAATAAAGGAAAAATCGACACGATCTGAAACGCGAGAAAACTACAAGCATTCAAAGCCAAAAATGAAATCCCATTCAAAGCATTCATCTAAACAAACAAAAGAAAATCCGCAAGGTACAACAAATAGGTTGAAAGGAATTCCAATTATTCAAAAATTGTTCAAACGAAAGAAAACCAAAAGTGATGTGAAAAAGATTGCGAGTGACCATTCCAAAAGCAATAAATGTGAACTAAACGAAAAAAGAAAAAAGACCTAACTTTCACGAAAAATCAATATGATTTATATTTTCAATATGATTTATATTTTCAATATGATTTATATTTTTGTTATAAACGTCTTGATAAACTGCTAATGAATGATTTAATTTCTTGTTTAAAAACATATATGCCTCAGTTGCTAGTGTAGAAATTCACTTTGAGTAATCGTTTGACCACCTTCTTTGTTGGTAAACATTTATACGCTACCGGGTAATATTGTAACATAAAGCTAATACTCCATTAGAACCATCATCACTAAAGACCTCATCTTAGCCTCTCCTTTTGCCCAGGCTGGAGGGGCTCGGGGTCCTTTTTTTTCAAGGTTCCACCCCCAGGGGGCGGCCTTGGGCCCCCCCCCCCCCCTGGGCGGGGGGGGCGGCTCGGGCCTGGCAGGGCAGGGTGGGGCGGCAAGGGATGGGAGAGAGGAAGCGGGGGGGAGGCGGGGCGCTTCCGGCTGCGGTCAAGCACCTACTGGCAGGCGGCCTTGCGGAGTGACAGCCTTTTATTGTCACGCATTTGTCTCCTCCCCCGTGCCCCACCCCTCGCGTGGGTCTCGCCCCGAGGAGCCACCCCCTCTCTCTAGTAAAATCCGGCCGCCCGAAAAAAAAAGTACCCAGATTTGGCACTGCATCTTATTTGGTTGGCTTAACTGATGTGGGATGCATTAATCAGCTTGAGTAAACGCTGTTATTTTCATCAATGATTCATCTCAGCACAGTAAGTGTTGACCTGTCCTTGTATTTAGCGCTCCTGCCACCAACAACACCACCTTAAAGAAGTCATCGGAGAGGCTTGGCAGTGAAAGGTGTGCCTCTGGATCTAAATGACGGCTGAGTTGGCAACAGTAGTAGAACTGGAAGAAGCAGATTATGAGACCAGTGTCACACACCCCTCCAAACACGGCAGCGAAACCCAGTCCAACCCAGTAGCCTTTCATTCCTTTTTGGCACAGATATTGGGAAACAGGATAGTAGAGGTGAGAACACAAGTAACAGTAACAAACAAACAAACAAATACGTGTCACACATAAATTTCATAAATTAAGTAACATTAATTTTAAACAAGGTATTATCGGCTATCGCCAATAGATGCGCGGCCTTGTTCACCTTGCCAAGCCTTGAAAAATGATTAATAAGCAATTCAGCTCAAGAAATACTACAATGACAACCAAAAGTAAAATGTAACATTGATCTCGGTCTACTTTGGGTTTCTGAGGCATTTAAATGATAAACAACAATCTAAATAATAATCGATAACTAATTCAAGAAAAAATTCAATTTTTCGAAAATTTTTTCAAATTTCCAGGTCTCCATTATCGAGGTTTTTTGACCATAAATCACGAACCAATCAAAATGGCGCCGATCGCAAAAAAACGCCCCGAGCCACCACCCAGGTGGACCTTCATGCAAAATTTCAGCCAATTTTGTTGAAAAACCATGGAGTACTGGCCGCCAATGGACAAATATATATATATATATATATATATATATATATATATATATATATATATATATATATATATATATATATATATATATATATATATATATATATATATATATATATATATATATATATATATATATATATATATATATATATATATATATATGCGGAATTTGGACCAAAAATGGGGTAACTGCTCAAGCGGGCCTTGGCCGCCCGCAGCTTCGGGCAGGGCGCCAGAGCTCCGTCGGCCTCCGGGCACGGGTGCTACGGCCCCTACGCTTCGCCTAGCATGCTTCGCATGCTAGGCTACGCTCCGGGGCCTCCGCACCCATGCCCTACGGCCTCCGGAGCTCTGACTGCCCTGCCCTCCGCGGCAGGCGGCCTGCGGCCGCGCAAAAAACCAAAGGGAGGAGTATCCATGAGGGGATTGTGACTAGGTTTACACCAACTTTATTCATAACACGTTGGACATGTTTAAAACCTTTATCAGAATACAATAGATGCAAAAAAAGGTTTTACGAAAATATGCTTGTTTTACAAACATTTTTGACCGCGGAGCGGCCCGAAGGGCCGCTCCGCGGTCTATAGAGGTTACTAAACTTTGAGGTTCTTGCGGTCATTTTGGTATATAATACTTGTGGTTTGGCTTTGTTTCACACGTTATTTTTTTCACTTGAAAATTTGTACTCACTGATTGGCCCCATGTTAAAGCATAGGCAAAATTTTCGGGAAACATTTTTTGTCTCAGATTTCTAATTTTACTACCTAAATATCATCATTAGGTGTGTTTAGTGTTTCTCATATTACTCTCCCATTTCAGCAAGTTTTGGGCCGTAACCTGGCTAAAACTCATTCAAACTCAACAAATTTTTGGTTCAATGAAAGGCGAGAACCTCTTTGTTCGATTCTAAGTCAAATGTAGATGTGTGAAATGTACACAGGGCGCATGGCATTCAAGTTTGTTACCAAGCCCATATTAGCCTTTGAGCAGCTCTGACAGCATCTCGGAACATAAATGAATGCCATGCGCCCTGTGTACATTTCACACATCTACATTTGACTTAGAATCGAACAAAGAGTTTCTCGCCTTTCATTGAACCAAAAATTTGTTGAGTTTGAATGAGTTTTAGCCAGGTTATGGCCCAAAACTTGCTGAAATGGGAGAGTAATATGAGAAACACTATGCTTAAGAATAGGAAATAGTCGATTCAGTAATGACCCATTTTGACCTAAAACTTGTAAAACCAATGTGGCAGTAGGGTGTATTGGGACCTAATGAAGATATTTAGGTAGTAAAATTAGAAATCTGAGACAAAAAATTTTTCCCGAAAATTTTGCCTATGCTTTAACATTTAACATTAATCAGTGAGTACAAATTTTCAAGTAAAAAAAAATAACGTGTGTAACAAAGCCAAACCACAAGTATTATATACCAAAATGACCGCAAGAACCTCAATTTTAACGTGGTTATAGTGCCGTTCATGCATTTTTTGACCAATTTAAGAAATCAGTTTTTAGCGCAAACTTTGAAAATTCGAAGTTTTAGATTTTTTGAATTTTCGGTTTTTCTTTAAAGTAAAAACATAAATTTGAATGCACCATCATTTTTGTCATACAATTACCTCTCATTTGATATATAATAGTCTATACTAATGCAAAATTTCTTAAACAAAATTTTCAAAAACTGAAATTCCAGGTTTGCAGACCCCAAAAAAGTGCATGTTACAAAATAGGCCATTTTTCTCCAACAAAGCCATATTTTGAGAAACGGTTAGTTGCACAGAGATGGCAACTAAATTGCCTTAATAGCTGGCACAAACTCAATTGAACCGGGACACCTTCGATTTTTGGAACTGACCATCACCCTTTGCAGTCTGCCTCGAGTCTATCAGATTCTGCTTCTTAACAGCGTCTGTAGGAGCACAAACACAATGTGACAAAGCCATCGCTTGCAAAATATTTAGCAAATTGTATTCAGAAAAACATAAAACATTTGAAACTATATATTATGACTCTTATGTGACATTTACATTTATTAATGGTCATTTATGTTATTCTTAGCGTTGTATTTGGAGCAACCAATCAAACTATGCTGAACCCAACTTATGCTTTACTTTTGTCACTATACCTCAGTTAACTATCTTACTATTTTTGTTTCAGGTAGGATTGAACAAAATATTTTAAAACTGTCAAGTACATTAGAACCTATTTATTCAAGCCAATTGCATTTTTTTAAGAAGGTCATGGCATTATTCCAAACACTTGCTGCAATACAGCTGATTGTCATGTTCCATATCATGGTTGGTGATGCAAAGCCATAGCTTCTTGGAGCCTATATTAGGATTGAGGGTTACCATGGTGTCAAATGCATCAACAAACCTGCATGCTTTGTTTGTTTGGCTATTTGAAAAAGAAAACTATCTTATAAATATTGCAGGAATCTATAACAATGCAACTTGTGTGGATGGCAAACTCGATGTTATGCTTTTGTTGATCATAAGTGTCCTTCTTGCAGCTGAGATTTATATTTCAAGTGTGTTTCAGAAAGGTGTGTAGCACTAGGCGATGTAGTTTTTTGTCAATTGTTTAATATTGCTTTAAATTGTCAAGTGAGCGCAATTTTGCAGGTAATTTAACGTTTTTTGCGCGGCCGCAGGCCGCCTGCCCGGAGCAGCGGGCGGCCAAGGCCCGCTTATACAGTTACCCCATTTTTCGTCCGTCTGTCCGCATATATATATATTTGTGGTTCCGGAGCCCGTACTCCTCGGTTTTTCAATGAAATTGGCTGAAATTTTGCATGAAGGTCCGTCTGGGTGGTGGCTCGGGACGTTTTTTTGGGCTTGGCGAAATTTTGATTCCTTCTCGATTAATTGTCAAAAAACCTCAAATATTGGTTCATCAATATTTCGAAAAAGTGCATTTTATTATATTAATAGTATAATTTTATTAATCAAACACCTCAGAAATCAAATTTTCATAAAGGATGAAACAAGGACAGACGAACATCATTTATTGCATAATACAATCATAAACGATATTTAAAAATAGGCTTAAATGAAACAAAACAACCTGCAAAGTTTCAAGGCCGCGCATCTATTGGCGGCAGCCAATATTACCTTGTTAATCTTATAGTTGTAAAAATGTTATGACGAAATGTATTCTTGGAAAAAACAAATATAATGGCGCAAAGCGCAATAGGTAACCGCGCAGCTGACTGACAGCTTTCCGCCCGCATATAGAATATGCCTCACAAGCCTGGTCCCCTGTCCTGTCAGCTGAAATCAAGCTGCTGGAAAAAGTGCAGCGTCGTTTCGCACTTTACATTTTCCGAAGAACTAACACTAGGAGGCCTGGAGGCGGGTATAAGGGCCGCTGTGAAGCTCTGGGATGGGAGACACTGGAGGAGCGGCGGCTGCTGGCAGACATGCGTCTAATCCGTAGATGTTACATCGCCCTTAAACGCGGCATTCACCAAGGCTCCCTCTCAACACTCACTCCCCACTCTCCTGGCCCATCCGCGCGCACTGCTGCATCCCCTGCCACCACGGCGCCTCCTTTCCCTGCACCACTCCCACCGCCCTCCTTAGCCTCTCCTTTTGCCCAGGCTCAGCAGGGCTTCCACGGCTGTCCTATTTTTTTTCCACGTCTTTTCTCAACCCTCAGGGGTCGCCACCATCTGGACCCCCCACCTCCTGGGTCCAGGGGGCTGGCTCGCCTCTGGCCTCACAGGGTCAGGCGGCTCTGGAATGGGCTGCCAGAAGAGGTTGCTGCGGGGAAGCTGGGGCGCTTCACGGCTGCGGTCAAGCACCTACTGGCAGGCGGCCTTGCGGAGTGACAGCCTTTTATTGTATCACGCATTTGTCTTCTGCCGTGATCCACACCTTTCGTTTGGTTCAAGCCGTTAGGCTTCACCTTCTCTCTCAGATAAATTCTGAGTCCCCGAAAAAAAACATTTACATGTGTACTTATCCACCTGACCACGTCAAAACATATGTGTCAAGTTTGAGATATAGAGTAATACGAGCGATGGTGGAGTGGTCTAGGTCACAAAACCTGTCTGGAATGGGACAACCCTCATGAGTTCGAATCCTAATTGCTTAATTATCTTTTGTATACACTAATTAATCTAAAAGATTCACAAGCACACATGCTTAAAAGATGTCACACGCCATTGAAAATCCATTCACAGCCTTCCATCTTCATCTCTCAGCAACAATATCAGCATTAGAATGGATTGATGAGGCCGAGTTCCAGTTCAGAGCGGCCCTTTTCGAAGGAATCTGCCGCCGCATATGTCACTTCGTAACCGGCCAGCTACCGCCGCCAAGTCCGTGGCTGGCGTCGCTGGATAGACTCATGCTTCCACACTACCTGGAGCTCAGACCAATTAGGACTCAGCTTCGCAGATGGCATATTCTTTCGTCGCAAAATTGATAACGACCTTTGAGCGATTTTTTAAATAAAAATATTTTGTTAAAGGCTATAATAAGCTATCTATAATAAGTATATTTAGCAGGAGTGATTTCGTTGATTCTTTGTGTTTTTAAGTAGGCGGATATGTTTAAATTGTTGCTTAATTTTTTGTATTGTAGCAGTTATTTTGTAATAAACTGATCATTTTGCCGTTTGCTGATGTTTGTCAATAGTTTTCTACGAATATTGTAGGGGAAGAATTTTGCTCTGAAATAGGTAAACATGCAGCTCCAGAGAGTTTCTATATTAACATTTACATTGGGTTACTTTTGAAATTGGGTGTCTATTTGTAGCAGGCACTGTATGTACAACAAGGTGTTATCGGCTATCGCCAATAGATGCGCGGCCTTGTTCAACTTGTTCAGCAATGGAATGAAATAAATCATCAGGTTGGCTCAAGATATGTTAATTACTGTCAAACAAAAATAAAAAGTCACAATGATATTAGTCTAGTTTTGGTTTCTGAGGCATTTTAAATGATATTTAAAAAGTAATAAAACTAAAATGCAAATTTTCGAAACTTTTTCGAATTTCAAGGCCTCCATTTTCGAGGTTTTTTGATCATAAATCCAGAACCAATCAAAATGACGCCATGCGCAGAAAAACCCTCCCTAGCGACTATCTAGACGGACCTTCATGCAAAATTTCAGCCAATTTCGTCGAAAAACCGTGGAGTCCGGGCTCTGGAACCACACATATATATACATATATATACATATATATACAAATATATGTATATATGTATATATATATATGTATATGTATATATATATATATGTATATATATATATATATATATATATATATATATATATTTTTTTTTTTTTTTTTTTTTTTTTTTTTTTTTTTTTTTTTATATATATTTTTTTTTTTTTTTTTTTTTTTTTTTTTTTTTTTTTTTATTTTTTTTTATATATATATATATATATATATATATATATATATATATATATATATATATATATATATATATGCGGACAGACGGACGAAAAATGGGGTAACTGTATAAAGTGGGCCTCGGCTTGCCCCGCCGCTCGGGCAGGGCGCCAGAGCTCCTCCGGCCTCCGGGCACGGGCCCGTGGCCACGGCCCCTACGCTTTGCCTAGCATGCTTCGCATGCTAGGCTACGCTCCGGGGGCTCCTTACCCATGCCTACGGGCCTCTGGAGCTCTCACCGCCTACCCGGCGGCAGGCGGCCTTCGGCCGCGCAAAAGTACATAGATATTTCAAAAAAAGATATATTTCAGGTTTCAATAATTATTGGAAATCACATTAATTATTTGGAAAATCACTATAAAAATATTTTCGTACACACATGGATAAATCTCATTTTAAAATGACGTCAGTAACATCATAAAAAAAACAGCATCTATGTTCTCAAACAGGTAGGTGCATCTGGCGCAGTGAGAACAAACGGCACAGCGAACAATCTACTCACAGCAGGACGAACCGGTTGAAGGAGGACGCGCAACATAACAATGATCGCTCTCGGGGCCTTTGGACATCGCCGCCTTCCACCGCCAGCGATCCAGTCCAAAGCCAGTCACCGATCCTACAGAGCCAGGACAGCGAATCGAGCCCAGCCTGCAAAAAGCTTGCAAATTTTCGCTTCGCTGCCCGACAGGACACCCTGCAGCCCCAGAGCTTCACGCAGCCAGAGCGGGCCCAGCTAACTTCTATGCGACAGCAACTGCGACTACGCTGCATGGAATTGAATATTCACTTCCAAGTCTCTTTTTTAATATCTGTTTTTCACCAGCAACATTGCAGCGCCGAGTTGCCAGGACATCACCCCATCTTTTGGCGGTAAACAGGCAACCCGGATGCCGAGTTTCCAGCCATTATCCATCATGCCATCTTCGGCGTAAACAGGAAACCTTGATATGTCACACGGCACACTTGTTACCGTAATCTGCTGCCACCAAGGGTTTTCAAGCGAACTGAAAGTTCTTTTCAAACAATAGCATCTACCTTCCATGATTTCATTTTATCCTTGCGGATTTTATGAAATCATTGACCGCCCACGATGCAAGACAACAATTGATTTCGCTTCAGAGCATTTAAAATTAACTGAAAAGTTTCTTTTCACTGCTGACGTCATCAGCGTCGTCTCCAGAATTTCATCATCCTGAAAAGGCATTTTGAATTTCTTTACAGCTGCCAGCTATGTAGCATTGATCTGCCTTCGCATGCCAGCCTTCAAAATTGGCCGTTGTCAATTATCAAAGATCTTTGCTGCCAGCCACAGTCAACGTTGGCACAGACTTAACTCTGCTTGGGCATCGAAAACTTACTGCAAAGTTGTTTTCACGCTGGCTCTACAAGCATTGTCGATCGCAATTTCATTATCCTTGGACGGATCTTGAAATTGTCTGCAGCCAAGAGCGACCGTGTATTTTTGCTGCCAAAGTTGAAAATTGGCTCCGATCAGTTTTCAACTCCTGGCCTCTGCTGCAACTGAGCCGGCCAACCATACCAGCTATCCAGCAAGCAACGTCTACGCGTGCTAGAGTTTTGGAACCGTCTCTGACCAGTTCGAAACTCCCCTGCTACCTGCTGCAATCGCCGAGCAGGCCTGTTTATAAATCTTGGCGGATTTATAAACGATCGAGCATCGCTGAAGAATCGATGGGCTAAACCTCAGAGTCAAAATGCCGTCTTTCAACGTCGCATTATTTACTGATCTTTATGATCATGTAAAATTAGAAAAGCAACGGCGAAAGACAAGGAGCAAAGAGACTCATCAAACGGC
>JASANA010010506.1:0-12500 GCA_030248095.1 Ptycholaimellus sp. GST1_10 | reverse complement strand
TGAGGGGAGCCAGGATCAGTTGTCTTGAGTGGTTGATTACTGCTCTGAGCCTGTTTGGCTTTAATCCTTTTGGCTACGTATGAAAGACATTGTTATTTTGCATATCACGTCACAGAGATGTGATATATGGGCATATCAAAACTGTTTGATGTGAGTTTCAAAATCATTGGGAGCAAAGTTTTTTTTTGGAGGTATGACCATTTGAGGATATCTGGAGGGAAAATCTGGAATCGAGCCTTTGAAACATTACTTTTGGTAGAACTAAACTTCAAGCATATGTTTTGTGAACAATTTGAATCTTGTATCCAGTATCCTGAGTTCTTTTTGTTTCATAGTTTGATATAAATTATTTCTGAAAGATACGAAATCACTTTGAAACTTGTCTGATAAAACTCAGAGAGATTAAATCCTTCTTTAGTGAATCTTCAGACAGAGGTATCAGTATTTATATATCTTAATGGCTTATATTTTAACAGATACCATAAATCTCAGAGTTCTTTTGTTTGATAAAGTCGTATATAATTATTTGAATATATGAGCTCATCTTCCCAAAACTGGTCCCAAAATCAGATGCCTATCTTTTAGTGACAACTTTTTATGCATTATAGAAGTATTTATATGTGAGAAGCAGTTAAATGTGTGAGAATTTAACATACAACTTTAATTTTTTGATTCAGATACCATATATATCTATTTTGAAATCCTGTGTGAAAATCACCTTTCAAGAATGGTTTGAGAAGCCTATATACTTTTTATTTTTAGTGAAAAACATTTGATATATGTAGAAGCACATCATATCATCAGTAGCAATAGAACGGCTGATAATTGAACAGAGGACTTTGGTTTTTTGATTCACAATTCCTACATAACTCATTCCAAATTTGTGCTTATTTTGTCGAAAATGGATGAGAAATGATAGACTTGGCCCTTTGGAGCTGATGAAGTTCAATATGCATTTGTATTGTAAGTTGGAAGTGATTTGGTCTGTGTTCACCTATTGTGCGTTGCGCCATATAGTTGTTTTGTATAGGATTCGTTGTGTGTCTCTTCTTGTGTCTTTTCTATCTCTTTTCTTTGCATGTGTGAAACTTCAATATATTTTATTCAACAGACAAATTTTGATTTTTCTATTTGTGATAGCTTTATTTTAAAAAAGGAAATAAAAAATTTGTGCCTTAACTAAAAACGGGAAAAAATATGATGAACTCATTTTATAAATATCAAACATGAATCCAGTTGATAATCGAAAGCAAAATTGAAATTTGTTGAAATTAAATTGTTTTTGAAGCTGCATTTAAAGACTGACAAGAATTTTACAAAGACTGTATTACCATAAATAATATGAAGTTATAAGGAAAGGAATATAAATACAGCCATTTTGATAAACTGTCGTTTTGATGAACCGTCGTTTTGATTAACCTGTTGTGTTTATGAACTGTTGCGTTGACTAACCCGTCGTTTTGATGAACTGTCGTTTCGATGAACTGTCGTCTTCCACGAATCGTCGTGTAACCACCGGCCAACCAAGGGGGGACCCAGTGAAAGTTCCCCCCCCCCACTAAAAGTTCCCCCTCAAATATTTACCTACTACAATATCCTGCACGGCAAATTCAAATGCAGTCGAAATAGGTGAAATTGCTAGTCGGGGGAACGTAGGACATTCTTGAATCACGACTAACTCCCGAAGAGTTTTAACGACTAACCCCCCTCAAAGACACAATTTTACCTATTTTCAACTGTGACACAAACTAATACTGAATACCTTATTAAGGCTTAGGCTTAGTCAATAAAGCAGAAGCATCGTGGCAACTGCGTAGGCTTCGCTTGCGAAGCCTTAAAGCTGAATGCAAACTATAACTAACAACTCGTAGGCTTCGCTTGCGAAGCCCTTAAAGCTGAACTCAAATTTGCGGACTCACAAAAATACAAAAGACCATATAGTGAAAAATAGCCCAACTATGGGCTGCATTAGCGCAGTGTGTGTGGGTATAGGTAAACCCTTCGGGGGGGGGGAACTTCGATTTGGGGGGAACTTTCATGAGGAGAACCTCTTGGGGGGGGGGGAAATCCCACTGGGGGGGAAACTAGGTGTCAACCGGGTTCGCCCCATGAGCCAGGAAAACTGATCTATACTATCTAATCTGTATCTTGACTTGAATTTAGTGTTTCTGAGCAAGTAGAAAAAGCTTTGAGCAGAAGAAAACGGGTAACTGGAAGGGACGAGGCTGTGTGGGAGTCCGTTTTAAGGGTGCCAGGTGAAGTGCTCCTGGCACAGTGATGGATCCGTGAGATAGACACGAGCTCGCCAGGTTACCTTCCCACTGTGAAGGAAGTCCCCGTCTTACTCCAGAGCCTATGAGCCACAGACCAGATACAATTCCAAATAGCCAGTTACAGAAATAATTAAGCCGAACAAAAACAACAAAATATACAAGAAAATGATCGAAATACAATTATATATAGATAAGGAGGGTGAGACAAACCACAAGCTGGGGAGACGACGAAGAAGCCATTTAGGGCGTGCTGGTCGGAGTTGGGCAGTCGGCTGAGTTGTCTGTTGCTCGGAGCCACCCATTCAGCATTGTCGTCGCCTTGTTCATCCTCCATAGCTTTTCTGATTACACTGGACAAGGGGGATGTTGCAGACAGTTTATTTTCAAATCGCAATCGGGGGTTTTTATTGAAATGCGCAGATTTAGTGTGCACATGATTGAAAAGCGCTTGTTGGAATCTTTTATCGTTTGTGGAGTAATTGAAAAACTTGACGATAAATGTGAGTTTTTTAGAAAGATATTGGCCTGGAATATAGCCTAGCCTGGAAGTATAAATCGCGCAAAATAATGGCATCAAGACATTGGACCACGGGTGGGTTTAATTAATGGTTTATCTCTGCTAAATTACTCTTTTTAAAGTCTATCGCTTGAGATGTCATGCTGCACAGAACCAAACAGACATTGCTAAATCTTTACGTTGCGAGCAATAAGCGGTTAGTTTTAATTATGCAATGATAAATTTGGCAATGATGATTACAATTGGCAAGAGTGCAACAAGTGCGGTATACATTAGACTTTCGACAATTTAGTTATCATTGACACGGAATTCAACAAGATTAGTGTGACCGTTCTGGGCATATATCTTATGCGATTTGAGGACATTGGCTCTTGTTTCTGCTTCCCAAGAAACGGATCCTCTATTCTTCGGGACCAGCACCTCCAAGACGCTTTTTCTAAAGACACACACCGTCCTTTTCTCTGCAAACCTGATCCGGCGTTGTGTCGTTATGGGGGGGGGGCTCTGCCTATCTCACGTGCTTTTTGTTATATCTTGTAATCTTGTACAGGCCATTAAAGGCTCGCTAATGATCACATCTTTGCTTGCTTTCAAACAGTAAAAATCCATCAAATGTGTGGCAGGAACATGTTGAACATGCGTCGCATTAATTCTTTATAATGCTTTAATCATGGATTTGTTGAAACCTTGCAAGACTTCCTTTCTAAAAACCATGTGTCCATGGCACCTTTTTCTAGGAATGGGTAATTAAAATGCCTCGCCCCGAATCCCGATCTGTTCCGATCGACTTTTTTATCCGCTTCGTTTACTACCAATGCAGTTCCATTGCAAGGGAGGACAACTATGCGCCTGTTCGAGCGAAGTCATGGCTGGCACAGAAAAAAGCTTTGTAAATGTTCAACGAGTGATGCCTGACTGGCTCAGCTAGCAGGAATGAAATAAAAAGGAGTGGCCTTTAGGCTCTATTCTTGACAGATTTGGTTCAGAGTGGCCTCTTGCTTCTGACCATGGCTCTGCTCTTCTCAACCAAGGGAGGCGGAAGAGCTGAAAGTCAGGCCACACGACGGACGTCTATCGTTTCCAAAGCCGTTGCCATTTTTGAATTTTCTCCTGCGCTCATCTGGAAATTTGGGAAGCTGTAGATGCCGTATTTCCTTGAATTTTGCTCCTTCAATATTTTGGACACGTCCTTGAAGAAATTAATTTAAAACTTCAACAGCTACTAGCATTGTGGTCAATCGTTGGGGACCTCAAGGGAGTAGTCAGGTGGCGAAGGAACCGGAGGGTATGTTGGTGGAGAGCAGGGCGGTCTCCCCCACCAGTGGCATCATTACACTCAGCGACACCGCCGACAGCCGCATCAGCAGACTCAGCGACCGCGTTCACCTACGCTCCACTTCCAACAAGGCACCACTCCATTTCAGCCCCCCTCCCTTCTGCCTCTCAAGACCAGCCACTCCACTTCTTAGGCTCGCAACATGCTCAAGCTTGCGCTCATCACCTGCCCCAGTCTTATCGTCGCTGTCGTCCTCACCTACACCCACCTCGCTCATATTCTGGTAGTCTACCAAGAGGGGGTCGGGGTGAGCAATCACTCTTACGAGAAGGTGATGGCTGTAGATGGGAATCCTATTCAGCTACGGGCAGGGGAGCAGTTGGCGGAGAAGTTCCTGGCACTGGAAGCTGCCCTGGCTAAGGAGCGCGACCTTACCTGCCTCCTTTACACCTCCCTGTTCTCTACTCCTTATCTTCCTCCTCTCCTCCTCCTTATCTTCCTCCTCTCCTCCTTATCCTCCTCGCCTCTTCAACCCTGCCTCTGTCCAGATGGGATGCTGAAACAATGGAGGAGGCCAAAAGCCTGCTGGCCGAAGCTCGTTCCCAGGCCAACGCTCGTCTGACAGCCATTCATTCCTGGAACGCTGGCCCTCAGGATGGGCCCAACTACACTACGCCTCAGGTTCTACCTCAAGTCTACAAGACCACCAAATGTTTCACTCCACTCATCCGCAGGCTCTGTCCACGGCGCTGGGGATTCAGCGAAAGGAAGAGGACTATCGTGTCCGCCTGCAAGAGGAAGCCACGGAGGGACGTCAGCCGAATCCCATTAGCCTCTGCGATGATACTATTCGGTGCCGTGGTTACTCCCCCAATCGATGGCTGAGAAAAAAGTTAGGTCTGAGGTACTACACGGGGCTGGTGAAGCTGGCCTTCCGCAGCTTCAAGGCCACGGCGGCCGGCCGCTTCTGGCTCGCCCTTGAGGGTCGCCTGGCCTGGCATCGCTATCGGGAAATTCACGGTCCCTCCTTTTGCTCAATATTAGGCCCCCCTTTCATTTCTTCTTTGTCCCCTCCATTGTTCTTTGACGCACAGCTGAGTGGAATACAGAGATGGAGCGACTACAAGGCCACCTGGCCTTTCGCTTTGGCGGCTTCCATCCAGTCTGGAATCCGGAGCTCAATTTTACCAGTCTTTTTTTCAAATCTCCTCTAGGAGATAGGCCAAGCAGATGGTAAATCGGACAGGCGCCTTTGGGACCTCGAAGAGCCTGCTGAAGGTGGCAGAGTACCAACTGAACGGATTCGCAGACCATGCCAAGGAGCTGCACCAGCGAAACTTCGAGGAAGAAAGGTATACCAAAACCATTTGTTTCGTCCTTTATGGAATATTGAAAAGCCGAAACCTGGGAAAGACTTAGTTTGTGCTTGAAGACTACGCGAGGAGCTACATGACCAGCTACTGAGGAACGCGAGCGGACTGACGGACAAATCGGCCATCATCTGGGACCTCATCATGAACAGCCTTGGTAAAGAGTATGGTAAAGAGCCTTTATTTTCAACTGTGCCACAAAAGATGTAAATGGTTGTCCTCTTTTCAGAGAAAGAGGAGCCGTTCATAGCAGAGCTGCTGCAGGAGGAATTGGCCATCTATCTGATTCCCTTGCATCATAATCGCAACACCGTTCTCATCATCTCCCTCATCATCATCATTTCTATCCCCATTTTCGTCGCTGTGTTGGGAGGCTCAGTTGGCCATTTTGCCATAACGCAAATATCGTCTATCAATTTAGATACGTGAAAATCGGCCTCAAAGACACAGCCATGCTCAATGCCTATCTCTGCCATACACGAGAACAGGGCGAAGATATTGAGAAGCAGAAGAAACGCACTGAGGTTCAAGCGAGTCCTCAATTTTATCGATTATGTGAATGCAAAGACTGTTGAGGTTCTGCTGAACCAGATGCTGCCGCGAGCAGTGAGTAAAGTGCTGTGGTCAGGTGGGGTGGTGGATCCAGTGTTCTTTGACGCTGTCACCCTCTTCTTTAGCGACATCTATCGCTTCTCAAACCTCCTTTCCTTACTTTCACCCTTCCAGGTATGGCAGCCTTTTCCCCTTTCCGATCCTGCTATGTTCATCTCTTCTTTCTGTCCACAGATCATAGCGCTGCTGAACGCCCTCTACAGCTACTGGGACGATATTCTAGCTCAGTTCGACGTCTACAAGGTGGAGGCCATTGCGGATTCCTACCTGGTCGCCTCCGGCCTCCCACAGCGCAATGGCAGCAAGCATTCCTGCGGTTCTCACTTTCTCCTCACCTCCACTCGCCTTCTCACTTTCTCCTCACCTCCACTCGCCCAGTCCTACCATTGCCCAGCCCAATGAAATGAGTCACCCATGGCAGAGATTGCAACAATGGCGCTGAGCTTCTTGGAATCCATGGAGAACTTCTCCACCCCTCATATGCCCAACCACCAGCTCCTCGTTCGCGTCGGCATTCACACAGGCACGTCTCTTTCCTTTCCTCCATCTACGCCAGCCACATCTATCACCAAACTGGCTTCTCCTCTTGTCCAGGGCCAATAGCTGCTGGAGTGGTGGGCAGCAAAACTCCGCGCTACTATCTCTTTGGTGATACTATTAACACCGCTGTCCATCTTCAGAGCACCTGCAAAGGTTCCCAATCCCACCCCCCCCCCAAATACAGCTGTCAAAGCATGCACCCATTACAGCGCTTCACATCCAGCTGAGCCGTGGGAGTCTGGAGCACTTGGCGAAGTTCCACGGCCAGGTGGGCTTCGAGACGCAGAGACGGGAGGAGGAGGTTGCGATAATTGAGTGGAAAGATAAAGGAGCTTTCTGGGGCAGGGAAGGGAGGCAGAGCTGGAGACCTACTGGCTGCTTGGCCGTGAAGACCAAGCGATCCGCCTGGATTTGAACGAGGCTCAACGGCGTACTCAGGCTTCTATCTATGCCAACGATGAAATCCTTTGAGACCATCCTTAGGCTCAAATACTTAGACTTAGACTTTGCCACAAAACAATCAGTATGAAGTAATCAGTTTGCTTAGTGAAGTTTTAGGTAGCAACAGACATTATTTTAGAATATTGTTAGAAATACTGTTTAGACCCTGTGAGCATTGACAAAAAAATAGTAAAAACACTTAATTTGCCAGAACGATACCATGAATAAATGGGGAAACGCGATGCGCACTGATTTATGCAGCTCAAAATTAATGTAAATTTATGTGCTCCTAGGTTTTTTACTGCTGAATTTTGAGACCAGCACTTAATGCTTAATGCTACATAGCCCCTGAAATTAATCACTGCTTTATGAAGCCTCTGCTTCCTAGAACTCAGCTAAAGGTCCCTTCAAATCCACTGAAAGCGAGCCCACCAAGCAAGGCCGCATAAAAGTAAACGGGAAGGGGGAATGTGGAAAATCCACTTCCCCATCCTAGACATTCTGGCTTTCTAACAGTGTGAATGAGGCCTCTTTTAAAGCATTCATTTTCCACCAGCACTCTAGCAATGCAAGAAGTCAATTTTCTGTCCCAGATAAAGCCCTTGCGTTTTTTTTAGAAAAGGGCCAGTTTAAACGAATCTTTAAAGCTCTAAATGATGCATGCTGCGTCTTGCTCGAGCGAAAACTCTTCGCAGTGTTTTTTTAGACATTGGGCCCTTCCTCGAGTTTCCGCCCCCCCCCCCCCCCCCCGAGAATCGAGTTTGTCCAGTTATTTTCTCAAGGAAGCATTTTTTAGGATAAAGAATAATTGTGAGGCAGGGAAATGAAGGCATAGAGTCTGACAAGCTATGGTTGGTTGTGGAAAGGAAAGGGTGTGGAGGAGGGCGGTGTCGCCTTGCGGGAATCGATGAGTTTTTCCACTTCAACAGGACTTCCCGCCTTTGCTCGCAAACAGGGCTGCTTTCTTCTGCCCTCCCATTTCGCGCTCATTGGATAGGGGAGCTGACAGGTTGTCTTATTTCTTTTTGCACTGCCCCCGCTGCCTTTTATTTCTCCTCTCTATGAATATGTCATTCTACCAATATGCGCTAGTTTTTCTGCTGGCTGAAAATTTCATTAATTCGCGAGAGTTTTTGAATATTGTTCAAATTAAGTTTTGTGCACTTTTTTCACTAATTGCTTTCAGAAACTCATTTTAAAGCCTAAAAGTTTAAATCCCAAGAAGGAAAGGAATTACCGGTGGGGGAAGGAAGTCTTCATTACATATTTATTGGAAAGTTACTCAAGAACTTAGGAAGTTCCGTATCAAAAACGGATGAAGACTATTTCCCCCCCGGTATATTGTTTAAGCAATACTATGAAAACTAAGATAAGTGATTAAAGAAAAATGAGAATATGGCTGGCTTGAGCGGCGACGGTGGAAGTATGTGAATAGAAGAAGCGGGTGAATGTGGGGCGATCCACGGTTGGTGGAGGAGGGTGACTGGGATGGCTGCAAGCCGTCGCTGCTGCCAGAGGAGGGCGTGAGCGCTGGACCGGGGGCAGAGCCGGAGCCTGGAGAGGGGGGAGAGGAGGAGCCCAGCCCATTCCAACGAAGGCTCGGCAAGTCCCTCCCGCTGCAGCTCTGCGCCCTCGTCTTCTTCATCCTCGCCTCCGTCCTCCTCACCCTCCTCTTCCTCATCTTTGGACTACTCACTGTCGGCAGCTGATGCTTTTGACCAACTCTATTACTGCTGGTGGAGGAGGGTGACTGGGATGGCTGCAAGCCGTCGCTGCTGCCAGAGGAGGGCGTGAGCGCTGGACCGGGGGCAGAGCCGGAGCCTGGAGAGGGGGGAGAGGAGGAGCCCAGCCCATTCCAACGAAGGCTCGGCAAGTCCCTCCCGCTGCAGCTCTGCGCCCTCGTCTTCTTCATCCTCGCCTCTGTCCTCCTCACCCTCCTCTTCCTCATCTTTGGACTACTCACTGTCGGCAGCTGATGCTTTTGACCAACTCTATTACTGCTGGTGGAGGAGGGTGACTGGGATGGCTGCAAGCCGTCGCTGCTGCCAGAGGAGGGCGTGAGCGCTGGACCGGGGGCAGAGCCGGAGCCTGGAGAGGGGGGAGAGGAGGAGCCCAGCCCATTCCAACGAAGGCTCGGCAAGTCCCTCCCGCTGCAGCTCTGCGCCCTCGTCTTCTTCATCCTCGCCTCCGTCCTCCTCACCCTCCTCTTCCTCATCTTTGGACTACTCACTGTCGGCAGCTGATGCTTTTGACCAACTCTATTACTGCTGGTGGAGGAGGGTGACTGGGATGGCTGCAAGCCGTCGCTGCTGCCAGAGGAGGGCGTGAGCGCTGGACCGGGGGCAGAGCCGGAGCCTGGAGAGGGGGGAGAGGAGGAGCCCAGCCCATTCCAACGAAGGCTCGGCAAGTCCCTCCCGCTGCAGCTCTGCGCCCTCGTCTTCTTCATCCTCGCCTCCGTCCTCCTCACCCTCCTCTTCCTCATCTTTGGACTACTCACTGTCGGCAGTTGATCCTTTTGACTAACACAATTACTGCAGCTTAAGGTTCTTGGCATGCTGTTTCCTTGTGCTAGGCTGTTCAAGAAGTTTTTTTCAATGTGTCAGCAGTTTGCCACCGCTAGTAAAAAGCTCAAGCAGGACTTTTCCTTGGCACTTGGGGAAAGATGGAGCTGATATTGGCATCGAAAAGACAAAAAATGTTGGTCTTGGTAAGTTGAGATTTCACGCTTTAAAAGTGACGATGTTCTTATGCAAATATTTGAGTCATTATTTTTAACCCATTTAACCCAACTTATTTATTTAAGAAACGCTATACTGTAATACTAAATTCATTAGTTGCAATAGTAAAAAATTGAAGCTTGAGGCTACATTAGTTTTAAGGTTTGGCTACTTTAATTTAATTGAGTTATTAATTTAGCCTCAAGCTTCAATTTTTCTACTATTGCAACTAATGAATTGGGAGGGATAGTTGGAATAGATTTCATTTGGGGGGACAGTTGGATTGGAATAGATTAGATTTCATTTTTATGGGGACAGATGGAGTTAAAAACAAGCATATGGCGCAGAGCGCAATAGGTGACCATGGAGCTAAACACTTCACAAATCTGGACTTTACGAGTTTTACTCAAAGAAGTGATTTTCAAAATGTTGGGGACCAACTCCACCCCTCCGGACCTTTGCAGAATTTTATTACCTTTCAAGTAAAAAAGTTTGTCCAAATCCGTTGAGAATTTGCCCTTTCTCAGCATATCCCATTTTTCAAACTTTCTACCCAGAAAAGTAATGTTTCAACAGTTTCGGGACCGGTTCCAAGTGCCCTGAAACTACCCAGACGGGTGCCAGATATTTCTTATCGATTGTCATTCGATGCAGGGCACTTTCGGAGAAACATTTCAGGGGACTATTGGGGAGTATTTTGCAAAATACATGATTGGTACTAAAAAATTGAGAGAATTAGTACCACTTTTTGGCCAAAAATTGGAACTATTTTAAATAAAAAACAATTCTCTGGAATTGGTACTAAAAAATTAGAACTACTTTTTGTCCAAAAATTGGAAATATTTCAAAAAAGTTAAAAAAATCGAAATGTTACAAATTTGTGATTTTTCGTGGTACTAGTTCAAATTTTTATGGTTCCACGAAAAATCACAAATGGTACTATTAGTAATAGAACACTAGAATTGCAATACGGGGGTTGGGGGGGGGGGGTGCTTCCCTTGGCACTCCCTACGTGGTAATGATTTAAAAAATGTGTATGATCGCGCAATCGATTCTTACACGATGCAGTGTAAAGAAAGCATTTATGCAAGAAAATCAGCAGTGTAATATGACATTCATCAAAATTGGGGCAAGCTCTACAAATCGGAAGACTGAACAAGAACGGTTTGCGAAGATGCGGTGGGCTGGAGGCTGGTGAACTCAATGGGAGCGGGGGCTGGACGAAATTGCACCAAACGACGCCACACGGCCACCAGGGCAGATCGAATAGGTTGGGAGTAGGCGACCAAGAGAACGGCGTTGATCAGCGGATGCCACAGGGCCACGGCTCAACCACATTCCCTCACTCAGCCCTACCAGCCAAACCAACTAGGACCAGGAGAACCAACCGTTAAAGCAGACTCTTTGGCTGCGCAGACGATTATGATCCTTGTTTTTCTCCACAGCGGCATCGTCCAAGCATAAGTCCTCCTTCGTCCCGCCCTCAGTGAACTCGCAGCGTTCCTACCAGTTCCTTCCAGCCTTTGGCAGAAGGTGATGATGATGGGTGTTGAGAGCGTGAGACCTGCTCCTGAGCGAAGTGGAAGGCGAGGAGGACTTCGTTGATGGTGCGCGGGAGCCAGCAGACGGCGAAAATGGCCACTACCGTCCACATCATGGCCAGGTTCTCAAAGCGAGCCTTTTATTGCCAACCCGCTTGCCTAGGCTGGGCACCAATATGCGAGCTCGTCGCAGTTGGCGAGCCAGCTCCTTCCTTGGCGCTCCGCAAATCTCCTCTGCCAGACACTCCCGCGTCTTCAAACCAATTGCTTATGTTCAACCAATCACATTTGCACTGCTCATTTTTCTCATCTTCACGATGACAAAACCACCCCCTCCAGGCCAAATGAGTACCGAGCTGGGACCGATTTTTTCTCACGGGAATTACAGCTTATATTTTGCAGTGTTTCTGTTCCAATATGGCCATATTGATGGTGGGGGACATGATTCCTAATAATTTCTAATTTATATATGCAAAAATCAGAAAAACTTTATGAAAAATTGATTGAAAAAGACCAAATAAAAAATTGAAATGAAAATCGGCCAGTGCCCAGTCAAAGCGTGGGCCAGGTTGAAAATTCAAATTTTCCATTTCTTTGATTTTATCTATTTTATCAATTTTTAGTAAAAGTTGTCATGTTTTTTGCACATATAAATTATAAATTACTTGTGGCGATATACAGCAGGAACTTAGCAAGATTCTCTTGTCATCGTCACCGGAAGGGGAAGGAGAGCGGGACAGGTTTTGGGGCAACGGAGCACAATATACAGCAACTGATCCCGGCCTCCCTTCCGCCCGCCTCATCGACATAGGTCGACGAAACCGGCTTGGGAAACGTCACAGCGCACCCGCGGGGCGGCCAGGAAGGGTGGTAGTGATCACACTAGCAACTAGAGCAGGCAGAGGAACGGGGCCTCGTATCTAGGCTACAAGCAGTATCACGGGACAATGGGGGGTTATCAATGAGGCCAGCGTAGCATCGGCGCTGGAGTGGTAGAGCGAGACCGCGCTAGCAATGACCGAGAGCTTCGCACGGACCACGGCAGTTGTACGACAGTCGGGTCCCATGGTAGTAGATGGACGGAGCTCATCGAAGGTGTCCGGTCGATCCGCACTCTTGACCCAGCCAAGCTTTGCGACCCGACCCGGTTGACATCTTGGGAGAGAGCCCACGAGCAATGTAGACTTGGGCTCCGACTTTGCAAGTTAGCGCA
>JASANA010010505.1:0-12772 GCA_030248095.1 Ptycholaimellus sp. GST1_10 | reverse complement strand
TGCTAGAGGATTGGGACAAACTTCTCCTGAAAGGTAATGCTTTTTCACGAAGATCTGGAGGGGTAGACCCGGTTTCCGAGCATTTGAAACATTACTTTTTTGGATAGAAAGGCTTGAAAATTGCAATATAGAGTTTTCGCTGTACAAACACCTGGTACCTCGAGAATTGCACATACAACTTGAGTTGTTTTGTTCACAAGTCGTATATAACGATTCCAAATCTGTGCTTACTTTTGAAAATGGTTGTGAAACCACAGACTTGCCCTCTTAGGAGTGACAAACTTTCAAGCATGACAAATTAAAAGCATCAATAATTAGTTAGCAGAGCTGGGAGTGACGGCTGATAATTGAACAGAACACTTGAGTTTTTTTGTTCACAAGTCGTATATAACGATTCCAAATCTGTGCTTACTTTTGAAAATGGTTGTGAAACCACACACTTGCCCTCTTGAGTGACAAACTTTCATGCATGACAATAGAATCAATAATTAGTAGCAGCTGAACGGCTGATAATTGAACAGAAGACTTTGGTTTTTTGATTCACAAGTCGTATATAACGATTCCAAATCTGTGCTTACTTTTGAAAAAGGTTGAGAAACCACAGACTTTTCTTTGTGAGATGCAATGTTCACCCTCACAGCAGAAATTTTCCTTAATTTATGAATTTTGCTACATGTGAAGGTGTAAGCGCTCCGCGGTCACCTATTGCGCTTTGCGCCATATACTTGTTCTATTTGCAATGGGTCAGATAACCAGTTACCGGTTGCGGCGACCAAAAGTTGACTAATTTCAAGACTGGTTATTCATCCCATTGACTTTTTTATACCAACTCCCGTTTAAAAACAAAGGTGCGTCCAGGTGTCTATGTTAAGCATGAGAAATTGGTTTGAAGTTTTGTGCATTTTAAATGGAGAAATGGCAATATTAGTGGAAGAGGTCAGAAAAATGGCTGTCAGCAGAATACAATCTAGTTCACCTGAAATTTGGGAATCAATTTCTCCACCCCACTTGCAGCTAGAGAGATGATTTTTTTCATATACAGTAGGCCTAACGTTGCTTAGTAAGTGTGAAAATTTGCAGCCCAATTAGTTAAACAGGTGTGGAAGACATTGCCATATTAGTAAAGCCACTCTAAAAACAAGTTGGCTTGCAGAGTTGTATGTTCATAGCCAGATTGAGAAACTATAGAAAATGTGGTTCTTCGTATCAGAGTGTTCAGGGTTGCAGTTCTTTTCTTACTCAGTGAGATTGATGTTTCAAAATTTCCCAAAATTAGTCCTGGATATTCTCTAATCCTGCTGTCCGTTTTCCTCATTCAATTTGTGGCTATATCTTGTAGAGAACTTGACATTTTAGCAGTTTTAGTCAAAATATTCAGCAAAAACCATTGCAAATTGAGGCAAGTCAACCATCCCAGAGCATAATGTGTGTATCTTAATTTTTCTAAATCTTGCCCCATCGGGCTGCAAACGCGCATTTTCTGTGCCTGAATGTCAAGGCTTTCGGCACCTCCTCCTGGACATGCCTACCTCCACCTTCACTTTGACATTTCAGGCACACTTTAGAGGCTCAGGCTAAGAAGGCTGCTCAAAATTGCATTCGGAAAAGGGAAGGAAAGGAAAATAATATTGAATCATTGTAAGAGTATAGGACTGCACTGATATTTTCTTGAAAATTGTCTTGAAATGAAGTCTCGAAAAATGAAGTTACAGGGGAGTATTTAATGGGTGCTGTCATTGGGGTGAAATTCAAGATTCAGCTAGTTCAGAATAAGCAGCGCTGAAGCTCATTCTCTTCTCCCTTTACCTCGGCGCCATTTTCCTGCTGGTTTTTTGGAACCACGTTGCTTTTCTTGCTCTGGGATTTTGCAGACTGTGTTTTGGTGGTTTTTTCCATATCTACACATGGTTGTGTTGGGCCATTTTCTTTTTTGACTACTTTATCACTCGTTTTTAGCTTTTTCTTGCAGCAGCATCCACCCATTCTTTGCTTTTTATATTAGTGATTATATTTATCTTGGTCTGAGTTAGTTTTCTGACCTTTTTATCAAGTTAAATTAAATCTTTTCGATTATTTTCTGCAAGTAAACTATGTTTCATGTTTCTTAAAATCGCATTAGAACTATGCTCTCTGCATACAATAGCGCCTGGAAATATGCATTATTGGTTCCATGTTACATATAACTTGTAGAACGATATTGACCACCCCCAAGAGCATTTGTGCTGGTTTTTGTACATTGAACATCATTCTGAAAATGAGATATGATATGGCTGCAAAATGGTTTCAAAATTTGATGGTGAAATGAAAATGTGACCTTGCCTCCAAACCATTGCATTTAAACGTAATTTTCAAACTGTACAACGGAATTAGCATATGTGTTTCGCCACATTGTAGGCTACCTATTTGATAGTCCGTTCTTCTGAGTTGACATACCAATTCAATTTGTAATTACATAATGCATGTCGTTGAATGCTATTTCCAATGAATAATGCACAACATAAGAATTTTAGTAGCATTTTGAATGTTTTATGATGTTTGATAGTTTACTTTCAAAAGTAACACTTTGAAAATAGAAATGAAATAGGCTACCAGAAAATATGATATGGGCCAACTTAAAGGATTGTGAATAGGATCAATGGACGCAGCAAACACAAAGCTTTGAACAATAAAGTTTGTTGAAATAGGTTAAGAGTTGAGTATGTTATAGTCAAATACTTTTGAACAAGTATATGGCGAAAAGCCCAATAGGTGACCGCGGAGCCCATCCTATATATGAAATTTTGTCACTCAAAAAATCAAGTCGGTCTTATTCTCACAACCAATTTCAAATGTAGAAGACACAAATTTAGAATCAACATATAAGACCAGTGAACAAAAAACTCAGGTCTATATTGCAATTTTTCATCTTTCTACCCAGAAACGTACGTTTGAAATGCCCCGGAACCAGTTCCACCTCCAATTTCCTAAAATTTTATTACCTTTAAATTAAAAAATGTTTGTCAAATTTGTTGAGAGAATTGGCCCCATTTTTCTCAACATACCCCATTTTTGACCGCGGAGTGGCCCGAAGGGCCGCTCCGCGGTCTATAGAGGTTACAGAACTTTTGTCCATATATATATATATATATATATATATATATATATATATATATATATTTATATATATATATATATATGTATATGTATCTGGAAATGCTGGTAATCGGCGACTTCTTTAATGGATTTGGACAGACTCTTTTATTCCTGAAAGGTAATAATATTTTAGGAAGATCTGGAGGGGTAGACCCGGAATTTGAGCATTTGAAACATTAATTTTTTGGGTAGAAAGGTTGGAAATTAGGTATGTTGAGAAATGGCGAATTCTCAACGGATTTGGACACACTTTTTTTTGCTGAAAAGGTAATAACATTTTAGAAAGATCTTTACGGGTAAAACCGGAATTTGAGCATTTGAAACATTACTTTTTGGGGTAAGAAAAAGTTTGGAAAATGGGGTTTTTTGAGAAATGGCGAATTCTCAACGTATTTGGACAGTCTTTTTTTTTTGCTGAAAGGTAATAACATTTTAAGAAAGATGCTGGATGGGTAAACCCAGAATTTGAGCATTTGAAACATTACTTTTTTGGGTACAAAGGTTGGAAAATGGGGGCAAACTGTAGAGAAATGGCGAATTCTCAACGGATTTGGACAAACATTTTTTTTGCTGAAAGGTAATAACATTTTAAGAAGATCTGGACGGGTAAAACCTGAATAATTTGAGAAACACATCCGACACTTGGTTTTTTTGGGTAGAAAGGTTTGAAACTTGGTTTTTTTGGCGGGGGCGCGGCCCGACGGGCCGCTGCGCGGTCTATAGAGGTTACTGAACTTTTGTCCTGATATATAGTATATATATGCGTATATATATGTATCTGGAAATGCTGTCCACGGGCGAGTTTTAAACGGATTTGGACAAACTTTTTTTTTCTCTGAAAGGTAATGCTATTTTAGGAAGATCTGGAGGGGTAGACCCGGAATTTGAGCATTTGGAAAAATATTACTCTTTTGGCTAAATGGTCTGAAAAATGGGGTATGCTGTAGAAAGGGCTCAGAAATCTCAACTAGTTTTGACAAACTTTTTTTCCCCTAAAAGGTAATAATATTTTAGGAAGATCTAGAGTAGGGTGGAACTGGTCCCTTATTTAAGCATTTGAAACATTACTTTTTCGGTAGAAAGTTTTAAAAATGGGGTATGTTGAGAAATAGCGAATTCTCAACGGATTTGGACAATCTTTTTTTTTGCTGGAAATGTAATAACATTTTAGGAAAATAAACGAGGGTTGGAACTGGTCCCGAAAAAGAGCATTTGAAACATTACTTTTTGGGGTAGAAAGTTTGAAATAAATAGTATGTTGAGAAATAAAGAAATCTTAACGGATTTGGACAAACTTTTTTTTTGCTGAGAGGTAATAACATTTTAGGAAGATCTGAAGGGGTGAAAATGGTCCCAAAGCATTTAAACATTACTTTTCTGGGTAGAAAGTTGAAAATTCGGGGGGGAGGGGGAGGGGGGGGGGAGGGGGTCAAGCTCTCGGCATGACTGGTCTCCTTGTCTTTAGTCCTATTTTACCCTGAGATGGCATAAAAAGGGAAAGCAAAGGCTCGGAGTGGATCTACATTGTCCCCATGGGCATCGCCAACACCCTCACGCTGGCCGAGTTCTGGCAGCTGGGCGCCCAGGACTACAACCTCCTTGGCGACGTGCACTCCTCCTACGTCCAAGTCTTCGAGGTATCCTCCCCGCCCTGCCCTGCCTTGGAGTGGATCTACATTGTCCCCATGGGCATCGCCAACACCCTCACGCTGGCCGAGTTCTGGCAGCTGGGCGCCCAGGACTACAACCTCCTTGGCGACGTGCACTCCTCCTACGTCCAAGTCTTCGAGGTATCCTACCCGCCCTGCCCTGCCTTGGAGTGGATCTACATTGTCCCCATGGGCATCGCCAACACCCTCACGCTGGCCGAGTTCTGGCAGCTGGGCGCCCAGGACTACAACCTCCTTGGCGACGTGCACTCCTCCTACGTCCAAGTCTTCGAGGTATCCTCCCCGCCCTGCCCTGCCTTGGAGTGGATCTACATTGTCCCCATGGGCATCGCCAACACCCTCACGCTGGCCGAGTTCTGGCAGCTGGGCGCCCAGGACTACAACCTCCTTGGCGACGTGCACTCCTCCTACGTCCAAGTCTTCGAGGTATCCTCCCCGCCCTGCCCTGCCTTGAAGTGGATCTACATTGTCCCCATGGGCATCGCCAACACCCTCACGCTGGCCGAGTTCTGGCAGCTGGGCGCCCAGGACTACAACCTCCTTGGCGACGTGCACTCCTCCTACGTCCAAGTCTTCGAGGTATCCCTCCCCGCCCTGCCCTGCCTTGGAGTGGATCTACATTGTCCCCATGGGCATCGCCAACACCCTCACGCTGGCCGAGTTCTGGCAGCTGGGCGCCCAGGACTACAACCTCCTTGGCGACGTGCACTCCTCCTACGTCCAAGTCTTCGAGGTATCCTCCCCGCCCTGCCGTGCCTTGGAGTGGATCTACATTGTCCCCATGGGCATCGCCAACACCCTCACGCTGGCCGAGTTCTGGCAGCTGGGCGCCCAGGACTACAACCTCCTTGGCGACGTGCACTCCTCCTACGTCCAAGTCTTCGAGGTATCCTCCCCGCCCTGCCTTGCCTTGGAGTGGATCTACATTGTCCCCATGGGCATCGCCAACACCCTCACGCTGGCCGAGTTCTGGCAGCTGGGCGCCCAGGACTACAACCTCCTTGGCGACGTGCACTCCTCCTACGTCCAAGTCTTCGAGGTATCCTCCCCGCCCTGCCCTGCCTTGGAGTGGATCTACATTGTCCCCATGGGCATCGCCAACACCCTCACGCTGGCCGAGTTCTGGCAGCTGGGCGCCCAGGACTACAACCTCCTTGGCGACGTGCACTCCTCCTACGTCCAAGTCTTCGAGGTATCCTCCCCGCCCTGCCCTGCCTTGGAGTGGATCTACATTGTCCCCATGGGCATCGCCAACACCCTCACGCTGGCCGAGTTCTGGCAGCTGGGCGCCCAGGACTACAACCTCCTTGGCGACGTGCACTCCTCCTACGTCCAAGTCTTCGAGGTATCCTCCCCGCCCTGCCCTGCCTTGGAGTGGATCTACATTGTCCCCATGGGCATCGCCAACACCCTCACGCTGGCCGAGTTCTGGCAGCTGGGCGCCCAGGACTACAACCTCCTTGGCGACGTGCACTCCTCCTACGTCCAAGTCTTCGAGGTATCCTCCCCGCCCTGCCCTGCCTTGGAGTGGATCTACATTGTCCCCATGGGCATCGCCAACACCCTCACGCTGGCCGAGTTCTGGCAGCTGGGCGCCCAGGACTACAACCTCCTTGGCGACGTGCACTCCTCCTACGTCCAAGTCTTCGAGGTATCCTACCCGCCCTGCCCTGCCTTGGAGTGGATCTACATTGTCCCCATGGGCATCGCCAACACCCTCACGCTGGCCGAGTTCTGGCAGCTGGGCGCCCAGGACTACAACCTCCTTGGCGACATGCACTCCTCCTACGTCCAAGTCTTCGAGGTATCCTCCCCGCCCTGCCCTGCCTTGGAGTGGATCTACATTGTCCCCATGGGCATCGCCAACACCCTCACGCTGGCCGAGTTCTGGCAGCTGGGCGCCCAGGACTACAACCTCCTTGGCGACGTGCACTCCTCCTACGTCCAAGTCTTCGAGGTATCCTCCCCGCCCTGCCCTGCCTTGAAGTGGATCTACATTGTCCCCATGGGCATCGCCAACACCCTCACGCTGGCCGAGTTCTGGCAGCTGGGCGCCCAGGACTACAACCTCCTTGGCGACGTGCACTCCTCCTACGTCCAAGTCTTCGAGGTATCCTCCCCGCCCTGCCCTGCCTTGGAGTGGATCTACATTGTCCCCATGGGCATCGCCAACACCCTCACGCTGGCCGAGTTCTGGCAGCTGGGCGCCCAGGACTACAACCTCCTTGGCGACGTGCACTCCTCCTACGTCCAAGTCTTCGAGGTATCCTCCCCGCCCTGCCCTGCCTTGGAGTGGATCTACATTGTCCCCATGGGCATCGCCAACACCCTCACGCTGGCCGAGTTCTGGCAGCTGGGCGCCCAGGACTACAACCTCCTTGGCGACGTGCACTCCTCCTACGTCCAAGTCTTCGAGGTATCCTCCCCGCCCTGCCCTGCCTTGGAGAGACGAGGAGTGTATTGCAGCACCGTCCGTTGGGGCGGACGTTTGAGACGGCGGAGGCGTACTCGGATTTCCTGGAGGCGGAGACGAACCACTGGATCTACGAGCACGGACAGGACGAGGAGACCCGGGCCTACTACAAACGCGGCAACTTCAGCCTCCATCTCACCATGACCCTGCACGATGCTGTCCTTTCGCAATGCCTCACAGGCAGGGACAGGATGAATGCGGCTGTGTACAGGTGTACCTCTACGGGCGAGCCTTGGGCGCTTGTCTGAAGGAGAGGCCGGCATGCAACTACCTCAGCGGAAGGGACATCATCGACAAGGCCAGAGGAGTGAGTTTCGATGGTCAGGCATCGTTTTGAGGGGGAGAGAAGGAGAAGGGAGAGGAGAAAGATTGCAGGACTGAATGGTTTTGTGCGGATGGACCAGCTGCCAGAGCGGGAGGTGGAATACGTCATGGACCCGAAGAGTCGCCAAGTTCGTCGCTTCTACCAACAGCCTTCCATACTTCTCCCGGACGGCACCTTCAAGCGGGTTTTCAGCCGTTTTTCTCCTTCTATGTCACTGCCTCATTTCATTTAGCAGTGACCGAATTATAAGGAACGTAGGACAGCTGTTAAAAATTCTGTAATTTATTAAAAACAAATTTATTAATTTTTTTCCCTAATTGATAAGAGAAATAGAAATAGAAAGCGATGGAAAAAGAATGATGCTGACTAGTTGCATAAAAGACGGTGATGTTGATGGGCAGGAAACGGAGGAGCTGATAGAGTATCCGTGGGAGGATGGAGAGCTGCCTTTGGCAGAGCCTCGCTGCGGCTTCCAAGGCAACGGCTGTCCAATTGACTACACCATCGGTTGCCCAATATACATAGCCACAATGAATCATCTACAATCCCATTCCAGTCATCGGCGTAGTGCTGGGCATCTGCCTGTTCCTGGCTCTCCTAGCCTTGGCCATTAGTCGCTATCGGTGCTGCTAGCTCAGGCGGATGTGAGAAGTTGGAAGAGAATGGGTGTTTTAGGCAGCAGAAGTTCGAGAAGATGCTGCTGGCCAAGTCCTGGGAGGTATCCAGCTCCGATGTGCGGATGCTCAGAGCTGCAGCCTCTGTCAGCTCCCCCATCACGCATTGGCAGGAAAACTGATAGAATGTGGAATGTGATTGCAGCAGTCCCTGCGGAGCCTGGCCGCTTCCACCACCAACTTCGAGGCAGCGGACGGTTTCACTGCTTTCTTGTTTCGAACATGAGCCAAGCACGCTTTGGAAATTGAGAAACGGCACATATTGTTCAAAGCTATTCCTAAATTCGGAAATAAATGTTTAGCAACTTTTTTGCTGCTTTCAAAACTGTTCTAACTGTTCCATTTGTCCTGTTTGGTTGTATACGGCCTTGGATACTAGAAAAAGTGAATAGAGAAAAGATAGCTTAGAAATGGGCGGATGAGAGGTGTTTGATGATAGGTGGAGATGGGGATGGTGAAATCCGCCTGGGCTATTTGGGGCCAGCCCGTTTCCACCAGCTCACCGTTGCCGTCAAGCAGTACAGCATCTCCGCTCCACTCCTCATCCGCAAACGCGAAATCCAGCTCAAAAACGTTTCACCCTCATTTTCATCCTTCTGCATTTGGCAATACTTTCAAATGCCACGGCTGCTCCCATAACTCCATCCCTTAATTCCAGTTGAAAGAGCTGAAAAATGAGCATCTGACGGCCTTTCACGGCCTCTGCCTCGACCGCCCGGAACCTTTGCAAGACCGTCATCTGGGACCTTTGCCTTTCTGTGAGCTCTGCTTTCTTCCTTCCTTGCCGATCCTTCCCAGACCATGCCTGGACCAGGACGTGATTTTCAACGAAGAGATTCAGCTGGATGAAACCTTCCGCTCCAGCATCCTCCGCGACATCGTCCTGGTTCATCTTCACTTCTAGTCTCCCCTGTTCATCACTGCTTCCATTGACTGTGGAGGGCCTGGAGTTCCTGCACAACTCTCCGCTGAAGGCGCACGGGGAGCTGAGCTCGGACAGTTGCCTCATCGACAATCGCTGGGCTGTACAACCCCACCCCTTTTCAACATTTTCGCAGACCGAATATGGACGGAAATTTGAGGTCAAACTAACCGATTTCGGCCTGCCCAACATCCTCGCCGCCGCTCGCCATCAAGGCAACCTCCAGATGCCCTCCTTCTCTGCCCACAGTTCTTCCTTTTCTCCCTCCCTTGTTATTCTGGGAGTCTGCTGGCGCTCAGAACTGCTGCACATAGCACCCGAGGTCCGCGCCTTCTACAAGGAGGCCTTGGGCATCGACCCAGCGGCTGGGCTCAGTCCCGCCGGTGACATCTTCGGGTTTCACTTCTCCTCTCTGCCGCCTCATGCTCAATTGGACAAGCGTTGGCTACAGGCTGGCGATGATCATATTCCAAGTTCTCACTCGGGAGAGTCTCTACGACGAGGATCTCCTCACTGAGGAAGGCATGCCTTTCTTTCCACTCTTCCAAATAGGCCTTAGCTCTGCTCAGCTAAAAGCTCCATGTTGACGCACACTTGTCCATTCCTTCTGCAACTCCCAAAAAATAGAGCCAATTTGCAGAGGTAATGTCGTCGTTGCTAAGCGGGAAGATGCTGGACTATCGCCCGTCCTCCAAGAACCTGACAGACGAGCCTAAAGGAGAATTCCAACGGACCCTCATCCAACTCATGAAGCAGTGCTGGAGCCAGCGAGCCCAGGAGCGGCCGCACATATCCCACATTCGCCGCCTCATCTACACACTTCCTGCCACGTTCCTCTCCTGCCCCTCTCCCCACCCCTTTCCACCCAGCCTCTCACTTGAGGGGCAAGAACCTGGTGGAGCACTTCATGGGCCTCATGGAGCGCTATGCCGCCAATCTGGAGAAGATGGCAGCCCCTTTCTTCTACTCTCGACAGATAGGGAACTCTGAGCCTCTGCGTTTGCCAGGTGGCCAGTCGCACAGCGCAGCTGGTGGAGGAACGAGCCAGGGCGGATCAGCTGCTGGCTCGAATGCTGCCTCAGTTGCCTTTATCATCTTAGCTTTTCTTGCCCCACCTTTCTTGGAGCCTAGGTCAGTGGCGAGGTTCATTCCTTTCAGCGCAAAAGCCATCTCCCCCTCAGCGGTCCCGCGGGTTCCAGGCAAGCATCTACTTCAGCGACATCCTGGCATTCACCAGCCTGGCCAGTCGCTCCAGTCCTCTCGAGGTTGCACTTCTGCCAACCTCTGCCAGAGGAGACGGAAGAGGAGGGGATGCAGATTGTGGGCCTGCTGAACCTGCTCTACAACACCTTCGACTCTATCATCGACCAGTACGACGCCTACAAGGTGGAGACCATCGGGGACGCCTACATGGTCGCTTCCGGCATCCCCCAGCGCAACGGACACCAGCACGCCCTACACATCGCCCGTCTTGCCCTCCACATTCGCCAGGCACCCCACTACTACTACTCTCCCCTGCTCTATTAGAGCTGGTGCTTGCAGGCAGTGCGTGGCATAACGCCGCCGCATCTGCCGCAGGAGTCCATCAAGATCCGCATCGGCATCCACTCCGGAGAAACGATTCGATAGCAGTTATTTAGTTATTTCAACTGGAGCTCAGACAGAATTGAAACAGATATAGGAGTTACCAGCTTCTATACCTACATTGAAACCAGGGCCTGTTTGCGCGCCGGCGAATGCTGCTGCTGACAGAAGGTCCACATCTCTACTACGTGGACCCTGGAGCCATGGTGCTGAAGGGCGAGATCCCCTGGTCCAAGGAGCTCCGCCCGGAGGCCAAGAACTTCAAGACCTTCTTCGTTCACACTGTTGCTCCTCCTGTCTCCTTCCTGATTCTGGTGGGCTGATGAATTGATTGAACTTGCAGCCGAATAGGACCTACTACCTGGAGGACCCCAGCGGCCACGCACTGGCCTGGTGCGACAGCATAGAAGCCGTGCGCCTCCGCTACTACACCTGCTAGGCCTCTGAAGCTTCTTTGAAGCACTCTGATGGAAAATCTCTACTACGTGGACCCTGGAGCCATGGTGCTGAAGGGCGAGATCCCCTGGTCCAAGGAGCTCCGCCCGGAGGCCAAGAACTTCAAGACCTTCTTCGTTCACACTGTTGCTCCTCCTGTCTCCTTCCTGATTCTGGTGGGCTGATGAATTGATTGAACTTGCAGCCGAATAGGACCTACTACCTGGAGGACCCCAGCGGCCACGCACTGGCCTGGTGCGACAGCATAGAAGCCGTGCGCCTCCGCTACTACACCTGCTAGGCCTCTGAAGCTTCTTTGAAGCACTCTGATGGAAAATCTCTACTACGTGGACCCTGGAGCCATGGTGCTGAAGGGCGAGATCCCCTGGTCCAAGGAGCTCCGCCCGGAGGCCAAGAACTTCAAGACCTTCTTCGTTCACACTGTTGCTCCTCCTGTCTCCTTCCTGATTCTGGTGGGCTGATGAATTGATTGAACTTGCAGCCGAATAGGACCTACTACCTGGAGGACCCCAGCGGCCACGCACTGGCCTGGTGCGACAGCATAGAAGCCGTGCGCCTCCGCTACTACACCTGCTAGGCCTCTGAAGCTTCTTTGAAGCACTCTGATGGAAAATCTCTACTACGTGGACCCTGGAGCCATGGTGCTGAAGGGCGAGATCCCCTGGTCCAAGGAGCTCCGCCCGGAGGCCAAGAACTTCAAGACCTTCTTCGTTCACACTGTTGCTCCTCCTGTCTCCTTCCTGATTCTGGTGGGCTGATGAATTGATTGAACTTGCAGCCGAATAGGACCTACTACCTGGAGGACCCCAGCGGCCACGCACTGGCCTGGTGCGACAGCATAGAAGCCGTGCGCCTCCGCTACTACACCTGCTAGGCCTCTGAATCTTCTTTGAAGCACTCTGATGGAAAATCTCTACTACGTGGACCCTGGAGCCATGGTGCTGAAGGGCGAGATCCCCTGGTCCAAGGAGCTCCGCCCGGAGGCCAAGAACTTCAAGACCTTCTTCGTTCACACTGTTGCTCCTCCTGTCTCCTTCCTGATTCTGGTGGGCTGATGAATTGATTGAACTTGCAGCCGAATAGGACCTACTCCTGGAGGACCCCAGCGGCCACGCACTGGCCTGGTGCGACAGCATAGAAGCCGTGCGCCTCCGCTACAACACCTGCTCGGCCTCTGAAGCTTCTTTGAAGCACTCTGATGGAAAATCTCTACTACGTGGACCCTGGAGCCATGGTGCTGAAGGGCGAGATCCCCTGGTCCAAGGAGCTCCGCCCGGAGGCCAAGAACTTCAAGACCTTCTTCGTTCACACTGTTGCTCCTCCTGTCTCCTTACTTATTCTGGTGGGCTGATGAATTGATTGAACTTGCAGCCGAATAGGACCTACTACCTGGAGGACCCCAGCGGCCACGCACTGGCCTGGTGCGACAGCATAGAAGCCGTGCGCCTCCGCTACTACACCTGCTAGGCCTCTGAAGCTTCTTTGAAGCACTCTGATGGAAAATCTCTACTACGTGGACCCTGGAGCCATGGTGCT
>JASANA010010503.1:0-101595 GCA_030248095.1 Ptycholaimellus sp. GST1_10 | reverse complement strand
CACCCAAAAATTTTGGGTTTGCACGCAAACGATTGTGATTTTTGAATCCAGCGTTAAATTTTGGTCCAGAAAAGTAGTTTAGTTTTCATCCAGAGGGCTGTTCGGTTAGGACTTCATGGCAATGTTTGATGGTAACTACGAAAATGGCCCTATGTTATAACATAGGCAAAAATTTGGCAAAAAATTTTTTGCTTCAAAATTGGTTTTTTTTGGCATGAATCATCCTTCTTTGATGCCTTCCACCTCGCTGTGACATTTGTTTGACCCAAAACAGTCTCAATCTGCATAAACTGAAACGTCTGTTTTCCTATGTTATAGCATAGGCAATGTTAAAGCATAGGAAAATGGGCATTACAATTTCATCAGATTGAAGAACATGATGGGCAAACAAATGTCACAGTGAGGTGGGAGGGACAATGGAGGAATGATTCATGCCCAAAAAATTTAATTTTGAAGCAAAAATTTTTTTGCCCAATTTTTGCCTATGTTATAACATAGGGCCATTTTCGTAGTTACCATCAAACATTGCCATGAAGTCCTAACCGAACAGCCCTCTGGATGAAAACTAAACTACTTTTCTGGACCAAAATTTAACGCTGGATTCAAAAATCACAATCGTTTGCGTGCAAACCCAAAATTTTTGGGTGAAATCAGTTTTTTTGCTGAAATTTTTTTTCTCATTTTCGTCTTTTTCATTTTTTTGAGCGTTTTACACCACAAAAAAAGTGTTAGTTTGAACCATCCAAAGGCGCAGTTTTATTGTACAACTTCCTGGTAGTCTACCCGTCTTGGAATTTTCGAAATCCATTGAGTCTGTGGCTCACAGCAGCAATTTTATTGTTGAAGGTCAAAAAACCAGGATTTTCGACATCCTGCCTGACCCTGCCTCACAAAATGAGCTGTTGTGGGCGAAAAATACCATCATATGAGCTATCCCTTTAGGACATAGTATAAAAATGATTGCTTTTTAATGTCCAACAATAAAAATTGGGGGTCAGAAAAAAAAGTGTCCTTGGCTTTTTAAATTTTCTCGATTTTCTCAAGAAGGCTGTCTTAATTCTTAAAAGTCAGCACCCACTAGAGAGCCCCAAATGCATCCATTCACTACCTTCCTCCCAACCAACGTCATTACGCAAAAGCCACCTCCTTTACCTAGAATCTAGCCAAGAGCCCCTATTATAGTCTCCTTATCCCACTTATCATAAATTCATTACCTCAGGGTCGATTATGACGAGTTGCATTCGCTTTTGATGGCACAGGTGCGACAGATGACATCACCGAATGGCGATAGAGTTTTTCATTTCGTATAACGTCACCTAGTTTTGTTGGAGTGAATGCAACATGAGGCCCTTGGACTTTCCAGGGTGGGCTGAGGAGTGTTTACGCCGTTTATCAAAAGGGGGTCATAGTGCATTTCCAAATAGGGCTGCGCGGCGCGCGCCTGTCTGATGTCACCCGAAGGTTCGGAGCGTGCGAACAGGCTAGGAAGCAATTTCAGGCCGCCTTCTTTTAGGCCTCAAACGCCCACTCAGCCTACGTAGGCGGGGCTAGAAATAGTAGGCTCCTAGGTCATACCCATTGACTCCACGCCATTCCACTTATGTCCTTCCTGGCTTTGTCTGAAGCTCAAAGTTTCAGAGAGAGCTCAAAGATGAGTCTTGAAGCTTCACATAGGCCTCATTCAGCCCAATTTAGTCACCTATTTTCATCTGCAGGAGCATAACAGAATCGCCAAACAAAAGAGATCCATCCGATGGGCAGTGAGTGGAGCCTGGTGGTGGTGCTGGGCCCACTGGTGGTCCAGGTCTGCTGCAGCTCTTCGCCCTCCTCCCTTCAGCTCTACTCCATCTCCAGGCCCCGGGCGCCGCCGGCTCTCCCCTCCAACATCGCCCGCTTCCTCGCCGCCCAGGCCAGCTCCGATGCCTCCGCCGCCAACAGACGAAGGCTATTCGCCGAGCGCCTTTATCAGGTTCTCCTTTGATGCCTTACTCCTTTGTTCCTCTCCTACAGCTATCGATTCCTTATTAGGCTGTGCTTTTAATTGTAGCTGGAGTGTAGGGCATTTAATTGCGCGGCCGAAGGCCGCCTGCCGCGGAGGGCAGGGCAGTCAGAGCTCCGGAGGCCGGAGGGCATGGGTGCGGAGGCCCCGGAGCGTAGCCTAGCATGCGAATTGCGAAGCATGCTAGGCGAAACGTAGGGGCCGTAGCACCCGTGCCCGGAGGCCGGAGGAGCTCTGGCGCCCTGCCCGAGGCGGCGGGCGGCCAAGGCCAGCTTAAGCAGTTACCCCCTTTTTGCGTCCATCTTTCCGCATCTTATATAATACGCGTGATACCACTTTGGGAGGGTACCTCGCCCGAGCTCAATTCTCAACTTATCCTGGCATATGATACCATTTTGGATAGATCTTGGATTTGGCATTCTCTGGCATATACCCACACCTGTGCCTGAATTCTTGAAAATTATGAAAATATCAAAAATGTGCTCATTTTGGTCATTTTCCAACTTTGCAGTGCAAAAGCTCCATCAGTTTCCAACTTTTTTGGCAGACTTTTTTTTAAATTCAAGGCAAAACAATTCTGTTTTGAATTGTATTTTTACTTTGTCAACTTTTTAAAATCATTTTAATGAAAAAACCAAATTATTAAAGTCAATTTTCGCGATTTTCGATTTACTCAGTGACCAGATGTTTCAATGCATTTATATGTAAGATATATGCTCCGAGTTCTGGCATCTGCTCTATTGATCAGTCTAGCGTCGAGTCATGATTTTCTGGACAGTTTTGACCGTGGCTAATGTTTGGTGTACAGAAGCTACAGATTTGGCAGTCCCATGGGCTCTGCGAATTTGTTCAAAAATGTAGAAAGAGTCACATATTGGGTGTGGCTGAGAAGCTTGGAGCCACCATGCAGATAGTTGGTGAAATGGTGTAGTGCATGATTGTGGACCATATCCACCACCAAAAGGTGGCCGCGCTAAGCGCGGCCACAGACCAATATTACTAGTATATATATATATGTGTCATTCCGGGGCCCGGCCTCCGCGGTTTTTCAACCAAATTGGCTGAAATTTTGCATGAAAGTCCGCCTGGGTGGTATCTCCAGGCCATTTTTGGTGCTTGGCGTAATTTTGCGTTTTTCGCCAAAAACCTAAAATTTTGATGTTTCAAAGTACCAAAATTCATAAATCGCTGGTTTTTCAATGAAATTGGCTGAACTTTTGCATGAAGGTCCGCCTGGGTGGTGGCTAGATAGCTTTATTGGGGTTTTGCAAAATTTTTGGATATTTTCCCAAAACTCAAAATATTGATGTTTCAAAACAAAAATAATCATAACTCCCTGGTTTTTCAATGAAATTGGATGAAATTTTGCATGAAGGTCAGCCCTGGTGGTGGCTTGGGACTTTTATTGAAGTTTTGCAAAAAATTCGGGGTTTTACCCGGAACTTAGAATTTTAATGTTTCAAAATAAAAAAATCATAACTCCCTGGTTTACAATGAAATTGGCTGAAATTTTGCATAAAGATCTGCCTAGGTGGTGGCTTGAGAGGTTTATTGGGGTTTTGCAAAATTTCTAGATTTTTCCCCTAAACTTAGAATTTTGATGTTTCAAAATTAAAAAATTATAACTCCCAGGTTTTTAGACAATATCGGCAAGTAAATAAATATGCAATTAGTAAAATTCACTCATGTAGGTTGACAATATTGCTCGGAACAGAAGCCGCGCATCTTGCCGACAGCCGAGAATACCTTGTTTATTACGCAATCGATTTCAGCAGCAATCAGCAATCGATTTCCTACTAGGGAGTGCAATCGATTTCCTACTAGGGAGTGAATTTTGTTGTTAGTTGGGTTATTTGCATTTAATCTATTGTAATCGTAGCTATCGATTTCTTACTATGGAGTGCATTTAGTTGTTAATTTAGTTATTTGCATTTAATTGTAGTGCATTTGACATTTCAGTTGTTGCTACTTTCCTAAAAATGTCTAAGCTTATCGTTTAAGGTCAATGCGGATAGCCCTGGCTTTCATCTGTTAATCTTGGCTGACATTTGAGAAAGCTCTCAAGCGCATCAACCTTGCTAAACTTCCAGCTTCTGACTCCTAAATGCCGCAAAAACGGCCTTCTCAAGAACTTTAAATGTTAAGCTCTTCGTTTAAGGTCATTGCGGATAACACTGACTTTCGTCTGTTAATTTTGGCTGACATTTGAGAATGCTTTCTCCCTTGCCAAACTTCCAATTTCTGTATCCTAAATGCTGCCAAAATGACCATCTCAAAAACTTAATCATCGAAGGGCTCAAAAACGATGAGATGATGAGCCCAAAAACCTATTGATCAATGCTAAATTAAAACCAAACTGCCAAAATTTGCCCAAAATCAATAACGAAACCCCAACCTCTATACCCAGGCCCAAATATTTACAAGAGCATGGACGATGGTGCCAATATTTTTATATGATTGTTCAATTGTTCAAACACATTGACACCATCCTCCAGCTGAGCTCAGGAACTCAGCCTCAAACTAGACTGAGACTGTGAAACAGTGCTCAGAAACATTGCCAGGCAGTGCTGGAGGCAGAACGGCGCTCTCTAGGCGGCATCCTGAACCTGCCCGGCGGCGGCGGCCCCTTCAGTCTCCTCCCCGCCTCCCTGGAGCAGCAGCAGACCAGCGCCGAGGAGGCTCACAGCCGAGCCCCCGCCAGCGACGACGGCCAGCCTCGCCTTCAGGGCATCGCCACCATCATGAGCCACATCCTCCCACCGCCGCCCTCTCGCTGACGCCCTCCTCATCCTATACACCAGCCTACACCGGCAGTCACAAACTCTGCGCCCACCCCCTGCGCCCTGGTGACTCACATCCCCCCTTCTTCTTAGCTTCTTCTGATGTCCTTCTATTATACTCTGCGAGCAGTGATCCTCGCAAAGTCCTTGCTTTTTCCTAAACTCCTCTTGCGAAAGATGGGCTGGGCGTACCTTTCGATCCATGTGACGCAGCGACAGCCCCAGCTCCATAGACTCCTGTCCACTCTAGACCATGGTGGTTTGGCGGATTGAACGGCTGCAGAGCGCAAGAAGGTTGCTTCAGCTGCCAAATGCCATACGGTACATAGGGTGTCGGGGGGATATGCGAAGGAGAGATCACTGAAGGCCTGGAACTGCTGGGCAGGGAAAAGGGGCTGCGAATCTGGGCCAGGAGGGGAAACTGGTCGTTTTTAGCGCCCCCTTGCAAGTTGCCTGCCCCCTTGGCCAGGCCCCAGAGTCACGCCGCTAGACGGCCTCCCGAACTGCCCTAAATTATCCACCCACCTCCCTACTCGGGCCAACTCCACCCCTATAGGCCCCTAGAGGGGGGCGAATTGGAGATGGCAGTAGGGTGGGGATGAGGACGGTAGCTGGCGAAGGCGTTTGGCATCCAGGGGTAGGCCTGGAGGGGACAATGCGGCAGTGCGTTTGGCAAAAAGGAGGACGGGTGCGCCCTTGGCTGTGGGGCGTGGGAACGACACGTCCTCCTCCCATTGTCAGCCCCCGTCCCCCTCCTCAGGTTGCATCACTCACGGGTTGCCGCAAACCGCAATGCCACGCCTCGTTCTTTGAGAAACAGATCCCCTGCTGCTCGGATGGGATGATTGCCAAGGAAATATGGCTATGGTTCTGGAGGGTCAGAGGCAAAGGTGGAAATGGATCCGGCTCTAGCGCTAATTTTTGCTGAGACACATATGACATTAAATTGAATAATTTTGTTACAGATGAAATGTTGCATCCTCCACAGCAGCCCTCTTTGTCTATTATCATGGTTCTCATGAGATGATCCGGGATGTCGATGGTTAACAAATTGTTTGAAAATGATAGCATATTGATCGTTATTACGCCCTCCTTCAAGGTTTTTGCCCCTTCGCGCAATTTATGGTAATTGTTTTGCGAGCATTGTTGAAAAAATGACTAATTTCATAATGTGCAATTTAGTTTCAGGAAAAAAAAGATTGTCAAGATCCGTTGAGAATTAATTCGCCATTGCTCAACATACCCCATTTTTCATCATTTCTACCCAAAAAAGTAATTGGGTAAGAGCAATTGGGTGTTCCTAGCGGCAGGAGGAAAATGAAGTAGGTGAGGCAGGAAACTATGGATTTAGCAGAAATTGTCATGGGCATTTAGCGACAGGAATTGTCATGGGTGGTATCACTGGGGCGTGTCACTGGTTTTTGACAGAAACTTGACCGGTTGTGCCTTGAGCTTGGCGTTCTAGTTTGCGACTTGAAAATTAATTTAATTTGTTTTCGATTTTAATTTTAGTAATTTTAGTGATTTTAAATCTGATTGTGAAGCCTCTATTCAACTATCATTGTATTTAGGACAGCACAAAAGTTTTATGCAGTTTCAAAAAACGCCCTGGGTTTCTCCAGTTCACAAGTTGGGCCCAATAACGCATGGTACATTGGCCAGCAGGAAACGCAGGCGCAGTGATTGAGAGCAGCAGAAGTTTCCAGTCCACTCCAGCAGCAGCAAAAGCGCAGCCAGTCCAAGAGCATAGGCGTAGGCCATCACCGCGGGTCGCACCTGGCGGAAGTAGAGCTGATTCTGCTCCGACCTCAGCGACGGACAGGTCCTCATCCTAGGGTTGGAGTGGAGAAATGGGCCATCCTAAAGAGGCGGGGAATGGGCAGACCAGTGGTTAGGGTTCGGAATGACGGCGAGGTGAAGCGCCTCTGTGCTGGCCACTTCGGACAGGGCTCCTCGCTCGCGCCGCATCCAAGCCTCAGCCAGAACTTGCCATGACCCAAGATAGGGCGGGTTCAAACAGTTTTTGGCCTTTTTTTCCCCAGACCAAGTCTTTGAGAAGCGACAAAATCAGCCGACCTTGATATGAGGGCTGTAGATGAGGTACTGGAACTTGGCATGGCTGAGGTTGGTTGGTTGGTTGGTTTTCCGGTGGCCATCAGCTGATGACGGACCATCCCGCCGCAGCGGGTAACATCGACAGGAACTCGATCACTTTTTCGGGGCAGGTTTGGAGGGCGGATACAGCAGGTCGCATGCCCAGGGCAGGCCGACGCACTCTCCTCCAGCGCTCGCAGGTTTCCAGCAGGTGTCTTGAGTCTTCTATCTCCCCAGAAGTGCAGTGAGGGCAGGAGGGTGAGGCGGCTTGGCCAAAGCGGTGTTTGGTGGCCTGCAGCTGTGTGGCCCGTCCCAATCGGAGGCGATGGATGGCTGTGGCTTCTGCCCTGGAGAAAGTGGCGAGGCTGGAGGGCCAGTTGTCTTCTGTTGCAAGGCGGTGGATGTGGTCTGGAGGAAGGGCGGAGGAGTACTCCTCAAATGCCTCCTGCTCCAACCTGCCTTTCAGCGCCTGTCTGACTGTGCCAGGGTTGTCTAGGGCTTGCTCTGGGACCCGCGGGGCTCGCTCTGGGACTTGAGGAGGGGACGGAGGCGGTGGAGGCTGGGCGTCGGGGCGTGGAGGGGGCCAGGGTGGGGGAGGAGGCCAGGGCGGAGGGCGGGCAGGGTGTCCGAGGGCTGACAGCAGCTCTTCTTCGGCTTCCCATCTCCAGCAGCTCCTGAAGCCGTCCTTGGCCTTGAGACGAGGACGCGGAGCTTGGGCCTGGCCGAGGGTGCCGACTGGGTGGTCGGGAGGCCAGCGGAGGGAGCGGTAGAAAGCCCAGGCGGAGTCCTTGCGGCATTGGAGGTGGAGGGGTCGTAGGCAGGCTTCTCGGACTGAGGCGGCCGCATGGGATCCTCTGGGGCAGCCGGTGATGACGCGGGCCGCTTCTGTCTGCTTCTTCTCTACCAGGGCTCTGTTGGAGGGGGCGGCGAAGGTGAACCAGGCAGGAGACGCGTACATCCCCGCTGGCTGTATGTAGGCCTTGTATAGGACGCGGAGAGCAGCCTCGTTGGAGCCCCATGAGGTCCCTGCAAGCGCCCGGAGAATCTGGATTCTGCTTCCCATCTTTCTGGCAGCAGCCCGGCACTGGCTTCCAAAGCGGAGCTGCGAGTCAAACTGCACGCCAAGGATCTTGACTGTCTTCTCCCAGCCTACCGCCCTCCCTCCCAGCTGCAGCTGAGGAGGGGGTGTGGCTGTGCCTGGGCCCTGGCGGGGATCTAGAGTGATGAGGAGGGCTGACGTTTTCTGCACTGAGATCTCCACTCCGTACTCCTCGCACCATGCCTCCAGGCCCTCCAGAGCTCTCTGGGCCACTCCTCCTGCGTCGCTGAGGTCCTGGGCGTTGCCGGCGGTAACGATTGTGGTGTCATCTGCGTAGCAGAGGACTTCTGCCGCTGGAGCCCTTGCCTTGACTGCTGCGGGAAGGGAGGAGCTGTACAGAGACCAGAGGACGCAGCTGAGCGGGCTACCCTGTGGCAAGCCCTGAGAGAAGACGCGGAAGGAGGAGCTTGAGCCGTTCCACCGGACGGCGCCTCGCCGATCAGCAAGCCAGGCCCTCAGCCATCTGAGCCAAGGGGCTGGGAGCTGCTGGGCTGCCAGGAGCTGGAGGAGACGCCCTCGAACCACTCGATCGTAAGCAGCTGTGAAGTCAACAGCTACCACGATCGACCTCTTCGCAGGCTTTGGGGCGCTGAGGCGGGAGAAGCAGGGCTGCGCGATGCCGAGGAGGACGTCCAGAGTGCTCCGCCCCTTCCTGAAACCCGCCTGGCAGGCAGGTAGGACGCCGGATGACTCGGCCCAGAGCTGGAACCTTGCTGCGCTCATCCCTTCCAGGGCCTTCCCGATTACGCTGAGGAGGCTGATGGGTCTGTAGGACTTGACTGCGTTCAGCGGCTTGTCCTTTTTGAGGACTGGGATGATCTCTGCCCGCCGCCAGTCGGCTGGAACTCTGCTGGAGGCCCAGCTCCTGTTCAGGAGCTCCAGGAGGGCCATGAAGCCTGCGCGAGGGAGGTTCTGCAGCATTTCCGGCAGTACTCCATCGGGACCAGCTGCCGAGCTCTTCTTTTTTCCCTTCCTTGAGATCTGAGCTGCCAGTTCTGCCTCCGTGAAAGGGCCCATGGGGTCCTCCGAGGGGGAGGAGGCGATGTAGCTGCGGACGGCGAGGTAGGCCGTGCGTGACTGGGCGCGGGGGACCTTGACTCTGGAGATGGAGGCGTAATGCTGGGCCGCAAGTTCAGCCTTGTTGGCGTCGGAGGAGGCCTGTTTATCCAGAGTAGAGGTGAGGGGGAGGTCGGGGAGGCGGGCCTTGGCACGGCCGTCGAGGCTGCGGAGGGTGTTCCAGACTTTGGAGGCTGCTGCTCGTGGGTCTAGAGTGGATGCGAACTCCTGCCATTGCCGTCTTCGCTCAGCGTCGAAGGTGCGGTTGGCTTCCTCCTTGGCAGCAGCGTAGGCTTGGCGTTTGGCAGCGGTGGGGCGGGCTCTGAGGGCACTGAGTGCCTTCCTGACCTGGCAACGGGCTCTCTGGCAGGCTTCTGTCCACCAGCTCTTCCTTTTCGGTCTCGCAAAACCGAAGGGGCAGGCCTTTCTGAGGGCAGAGTGCAGGGTCTTGGCGAAAGTCTTGGCAGCAGCGTCTAGGGAGAGGGCGGCAAGGTCCAGGTTTTGGATTCTGGCGTTCACCTCCTGTTGGTAGGTGTCCCAGCGGGCTTTCTTGAGGGAGTAGCGGGCGCAGGGGGCTGGTGAGCTGGGGGGCTTGGTCTCAATGCGGATGAGGAGAGGGAGATGATCAGAGCCGATGGTAGGGAGGACGGAGAGATCGGACTTGAGGGCGACTGGTGAGCTTGCTATGGCGAGATCAGGGCAGGAAGCTGAGCCGTCGGGGCGGATGAGGGAGTTGAAGCCATGGTTGAGGATGACGAGATCCTTCTCCTCGCACCACTCCTCGATTTCTGCCCCAGCTGCGTCCGGTGCTGCGTCAGGACTCCAGGGGCCGTGGGCATTGAAGTCTCCGGCGTAGAGGCAGGCGTCGGCAGCTGAAGCCGGGGCAGGCCAGGCGTTGAGGTAGAGCCGAGCGTCGCGCGCATCTGCTTCTCCACCTCTTGCAGGTGGGCGGTAGACGTTGAGGAGCTGGAGGTGAAAGCCTGGCAGTTCGAGGCGGCAAGGGAGGGTCTCGACGGCAGCGTTCGGAGGGAGTTGGAGGGGAGGGAGTTGATTGTGTGGGAGGCCAAGCTTGATGTAGGTGATGAGGCCGCCGTGTCCGCCAGCTCCGGTGCCCCTGTGGACTGTCCTGTCCTGGCGGAGGGCCGAGTAGCCGCGGATTTTGGGGGTCTGGGCCTTGGCGTGTAGGTTGGTCTCCTGGAGGAGCAGGGCGTGGGGGTCCAGCTCGTCAGCCAACTTTTGTATGGCCAAGAGCTTCGACCGGATGCCCGCCACGTTGAGGCTGACGATTCTGAAGGTCTTCTCGCTCTGTCTACCCCGCCTTGGCCCCTGTTGAAGCCGAGGGCCGGGGTTCTTCTCCACGCCTGCGATGATGAGGAGGCGCTGGCGGGCCTCAGGCGGTAGCCACCAGCGCGGAGCCGAAAAAATGGTGATCTGTGTGGGATGTCGATGTTCCGGTGTGTCCAGGCACTTGGAGAGGCTTTGGAAGCCTCTGTCTCCGCCCCCACGTACAGGGGGCCTGGATGGCGGAGCATGGCTGAGGTCGTAGAAGAGCTCGGTGGCGCAGTCTTGGCGCCAGGCTGGGAGGGGCGTCTCATCGTTGGTGACCAAGAGCTGGCCAAGCTTCAGCCGCTCCGGCCTGCGCAGCAAGGCTGCCTGCTCATCCATTGAGATGAGGCGGAAGCGACTGCCGAACAGTGCCTGGTAGACCGGCGAAGCGCCCAACACCTGGCGATCCATGCTTTTCTTCATTTTTACTCAAAAACATCATGTTTGCTGCATTCTTATTTAGCTCGGCAATTGCCTGCCTGGGACCCATTTATTTTCACGAGCCATACATCTTCTTTTTATTTATTTACCCTCGTTTGGGTCATATTGGAAGAAAAAAGGACTATGCACTATCCCCACTTATCGCATCCCCCCTCACTTAAACCCCCCCCCCACTTAAAATACCCCCCCACTTAGCATATAGGCTTAGTCGTAGGGATAGAAATAGACTTGGACACTGCTTAGATGGAAGCATAGGCATATGGGAAAGTTGGAAAACCTTGTTGTTGATGCCACATAGCTGAAAAACACTGTTCTTGATGCCATACGATGCACGATTACTCCCCCCCCCACATACGATGCACGTTCCCCCCCCCCCATCCCAACATAGACGAGTTGATATATATATAACCGGATGGCCAGAGTAAGGACTTACTATGTTGTACGCGAGCCTTTAAAAAATATCGCCGATTACGCCCTATATTGTGGTAACGACTGTCTAGGCATGCGCCCGCCATCCGTATAGACTAACTATGTTTTAGAAAAGTTTATATAACAAGTATATGGCGCAGAGCGCAATAGGTGACCGCGGAGCTTCACAGCCCACAACTTCCCAGGGAACTTGAAAGGGCTTATGACCAGAATCCCCCCCCAAGGCTTCTACCCCCCAAGCTTTTACCCCCCCCTGTGAAGTATCCCCCCCCCCACGTAAGTATCCCCCCCCCCCCCAAAATCAGTAATCAATGTACGTATGACCATGCTCTCAAGGCGATTTTTGGTGTTTTTGCACTTGGGGGGGGGATTCTGGTCATCGATTTTGGTGATCACTATCCCCCCCCCCCAAATGCCAAAATCCTTTGATTGATGACCAGTATCCCCCCACCAAGTGGCATTTGGGGGGGATAGTGGTCACCAAACTCATATACTGCTCTTGCTTGTATCTTGCGCTTAGTCACACCCGATGCATAGTTGATAACCTCAAGAGTACAAGGCAAATTTGGGGGGGGCAAAACTCTTGGGGGGGGGGCAAAACTCTTGGTTGGTCAAAAACTGGCTAGGGAGGGTAGAAGCCTTGGGGGGGATCCTGGTCATCAGCCCTTGAAAGTTTGTTGCTCAAGAGGGAAAGTCTGTGGTTTCTCAACCCTTTTCAAAAGTAAGCACAGAATTAGAATCGGTATTTATGACTTGTGAATCAAAAAACCAAAGTCTTCTGTTCAATTCTCAGCCGTTCAGCTGTTACTGATTACTGATTCTATTGGCATGCATGAAAGTTTGTTGCTCAAGAGGGAAAGTCTGTGGTTTCTCAACCATTTTCAAAAGTAAACACAGAATTAGAATCGGTATATATGACTTGTGAATCAAAAAACCAAAGTCTTCTGTTCAATTCTCGGCCGTTCAGCTGCTACTGATTACTGCTTCTATTGGCATGTGTGAAAGTTTGTTGCTCAAGAGGGAGAGTGTGGTTTCTCAACGATTTTCAAAAGTAAGCACAGAATTAGAATCGGTATATATGACTTGTGAACAAAAAAACTCGTGTCTTCTGTGCAATTCTCAAGATTACAGGTGCTACAGCGCAAAAACAACATATTGCCATTTCCTGACCTTTCTACCCAAAAAAGTATTGTTTCAAGTGCTCAAAATCCGGTTTCCCTTTGCCGGATCTTCCTAAAATATTATTACCTTTCAGGGAAAAAAGTTTGTCAAGATCCGTTGAGAATTCGCCCGTTCCCAGCATTTCCATATATATATATATATATATATATATATATATATTTACGTATCAGGACAAAAGTTCAGTAACCTCTATAGACCGCGGAGCGGCCCTTCGGGCCGCTCCGCGGTCAAAATTTCCTTGAGTTTAAATTTCGAGATATGTGAAGAGAAGTAGTTTAAATCAATAACAAATTTGTATGTTAAATGGGGGGGGATATTTTAAGTGGGGGGGGATATTTTAAGTAGGGGGGGATATTTTAAGTGGGGATACATTTTAAGTGGGGGGGATATTTTAAGTGGGGGGATATTTTAAGTGGGGGATATTTTAAGTGGGGGGATATGATGTGTGAGGGGGGAGGCCGTGCATAGTCCGAAAAATACTAGATAAGGGAAGCTGTATTTCTGGTGAGAATAAATGGGGCCTAGCCCGGCCTAAAGCTGTGAACCGGTGCCTGGGATGCGTTGAAGGCATCGCCGTGATGCTGTAGAGGCAGAAGAAGAGGCAGGGGCCGCGTAAAGAGGGTGGTGAGGTAGCCGCCGCCGAACCATTCCAGCAGGACGCGAATAGCCAGGGCAAAAAAGAGATGGAAGAGTCCCGGCCTCTGTGCCTGGCCAGCGAGTCGCCGCACGATGTGAACGGCAAGCAGGAAGGCCAAAGTCCGCTGCATCAAAGGCGGCAGCAGAGTTGGCAGGGACAGTGAGGCCAGTTGAATCGGCGGCCGACTCAAAATTGGTCCTACTTATGGACGACATTTGAAGTTTTTTAGGAAGGATGCAAATTTAGGTTGATGAAATTAAATTGCAGAAAATGGAATAGTCTCTGAGACCATCTTTTTTTGGCCGAAAATTAGGGGCCTCATTTGTAGTAGATGAATTTTGTAGAATTTTAAATTTTTGGTGTGAAAACTTTAGCTACGAATTTTAAAAACGCGTAACATTTGTCGGAACGTTCTAGGGCTCTAATTATCAGCTCAAAAATGCGGCCAAGAAATTTTGAATAACGAGTTTTGAAACCCAACAGATGGCTAGCAGGAATAACCGATAGTAGAACACGTGGCCGATGGTATAGAGAGGCGGGGAGTACAGGACGTGCTGGAAGCGAGCCCAGTTGAGGTTGAAGTTTGCCTGCGCGAAATCCGCCGCTCCTCTGGCCACCAGGCTCAGCCCACTGCTGTCGTTCAGCCACATCTGTTCAACATTTTCAGGCCAATGACCAGCGGAACATGTTTGCCTTGAATTTGACGCGACAACTCAGCGCAAGCATGCTCTGTGCGAGTTTTTTTTGTGCTTTTTTACGTTTGTCAATCCTTATAGTAAAGTTTTGCAATACCTCTGGATGGGAGTATCCGTCGGCCAGTGTGAGGCGTAGGGTAAAGTGGGGAGGGATCTCTGGTCGAAGCATGGCCTGGAAGACAAAGGTGCTGAGTCTCAGAAGAGGCTCCAATCGACGGCAGTCCTCCAGTTGGTTGGAGACTGGCTGCTGACAAGCTTGACGACAAGCACAGTGCACCCAGGCCATGGATGCATTCATTGGACCGGATATTTGCGGAAGAATTGGGAATAGCTTGGACGCTCCCTGTAGGTCGGAAGCTTAGAAGTTTGCTGTAAAAAAAATTTGTGGCACGAATGCCAGCTTGTCTTCATCATGGCTCACGGGTACGCTTTTGGTACCGCTATCAGTTTCTCTTTGCTCTGGCTTTTGTCAACGCGTTTTTAGGCGAAATGCTTGGGTCAATTTGTTCCGAGAGCTCAAGAAAGCTTGAGTACTTATTTTACGATTGGAGCATTTCATATATTTAGCAAAACGTTTTATTTTTAGTGGTTTTTGACCGCGGAGCGGCCCGAAGGGCCGCTCCGCGGTCTATAGAGGTTACTCAACTTTTGTCCTCATATATATATATATATATATAAAATGCTACAGCATGAAAAGCTTATGAATTTTTGATCATCAAAAAGAAATAGACAAGGATTAACACACAATCGTGATTTATTTTGAATTGAATCGAATTACTGAAAATGAATAAAGATAGCTGGCTCGCATCGGTGCCTGAAGTCTCTGTCAGTATCTTTTGGAATTTCAGTGTATATAGGCTGGGGTTTTCAAGGATTGCTTCTACTAAGGGCAAGTCAGATCTCATATGCTTAACAATGACTGCCATTATTTTCACATCTGTTATAAAGTTCCTTATTCTCTTGACATCGAGGCCCATGTTACACATATTTAGCACTAGTAGATTGGGGACCTCTTCCCCGTCATGCTGTTCAGTGATTTTGCGTTGTGATTTTCCAGGGACAAATGGTGGGGCATTGATGTTCAGTTTTTGCAAGGTGGCTATGTTCTTCTTTTGATTGGTTTGATCTTTTATTTTTTGTTTCAAGGTATTTTGATAAATTGGCATGTCGAATATTGGCGTTTTTATGGATTGGTTTTCTTTTTTTGCTTTCAATGATTTGAGGTTTGCGTGGCTGGCAACATTAGACAAGTTGTTGTGCAGTATTGCTGTCTTTGGCTGGAAATGATGCGGGGGGTTGTTTGCTTTCTTTTTCCTTTTATAGTTGTAAATGTCATATTTGATCCAGGAGATGTTTATGTTCATGAGATATCGAATCCAAGTGCTGTCATTTGTCATTATTGCTTCCAATGAATATTATTGCTATCAGTGAATATTATTGCTTTCTGTGAATATTATTGCTTTCTCTGTGAATATTATTGCTTTCTGAGTGTCTGAATTATGTTTAGTTTAGACATATAAGTTATGTTTGGCAAGCAGAAAAAGAATATCCAGAAATTTGTTAAGGGTCTAAATTGGCTGAGTTGGACAACGATAATAAACATTTTTTTCAACTGACACAATTTTTTTAAATTTTCAAATGATGCACAAACTTATAAATAATAATATCGGCAAGCCGAAAGTAAGCTCCATTTCTCCCAATTAAAACTGTTGCCCCAAGTGTTAAGCCAAGAGAATTTGCCACTACTAATGGAATCTGCTTATGGTCAATGTGTCACGTTTTGCATAAATGTGCCAAGACTTTGTAAGTCACAGGCATGGTGCTAGTAGCAGGTGTCAGGGGAAAACCCATCCACACATTTCTCCTATCGCCTGAGGTTTTTAGGCCTAGGCTGTGGGAGGATGCATTTGAGTGTTTATCACCCAGTGCATAAAGTTGCAGGCAGGGCATTGCCATATTTTTATCTCCGAGTTTCGCCAATTATTTATAGACTCATGCAGGGTGGCTCATCAGTATAAACCTGCTTGAGTGGTGATTGATTGGAAATGAAATTTTCATCCCTCTCTTTCACCAAGGTGTGTGCATAGATGGAATCAAGATCGCTCCAAAGCGATTGCCTGTATCCGTCCATGTGTGCTGCCAGGAAAGGGTATGTTGATTGGAGCTTTTTAAGGGCTCTTCCTATCTCCTTTCCGTGGTAGCCACGGTCGTTGAATGTTTGGCACAGTAGTTCCACGTCGTGCGTGAAAGCAGTCCAGTAATTCGTCGCTCTCGCAATTCGAATTACTTGGCTGAATAGGACGTTCGGTCCGATTCTGGAATCTTGGTTGCTTTCTTTGAAAGGAAGAGCAAGGACTTTGAAGTTGAAGTCTCTACGCTTATCGTAGAGCTTCCTTTTCTTTCCTCCATACTCGATGTCCAGGTCAAGGAAATGCATCCACCCATTCTTCGCGTCCTCAAAATTGAGTGGAAGTGAGTCTGGGTAGATATCCCTAAACCTTTGTTGAAGGACGTCGGTATCTACTGCTAATATGTCATCGACATATCTCCTGCAGTACCTGAGCTTTTTGGAAGCTTCGGAGTTCTCCCTCTTTATGCAGAAATCGAACTCCATCATTTGCAATTTGCAATTTGCAATTGCAATTTGTTCAAAACCTTTTTCCATGTGCGCTCAAACAAAATACAAGTGACACAGCAGAATCCACTGGTAGTGGCACATTTCCTTGGCTTTAGACTCGGGGCAACAGTTTTATTTGGGCAAAAAGAGCTTATATTCGGCTTGCCAATGGTACTATGTATTTCTTCAACTTCAAACATACAAAAATAATGTTTACAATTTAGTTTCTTAAATTTAACTGATGCTTATTATTCTGGTTTAAATTTTTTTCAATAAATAAACGAACAAATAAATTCATAGATTAATTAATTAAAGAAAATAAAAAGGTTTGAAAATGCAAAACACTATGCAAAATTAACTTTTAAAAATTTTTGGAAAATTTCTTTGGAAATTTTTTTACTATTTATTTCCTTAACTTTAAACATAATAACAAAATTATATCAATTTATTTTTATTATTCCTGCTTTTAGTTTAAATTATTTTACATAGATGAATAAAAAATTAATTAATTAATTAATTAATTATGATATAACAACAACAAAGTTTTCAGCTTGTGGTAATGAAGAATTGAGAGTAAAATCAAAAAACATGATACTGAGGATTGAACAGATCATCTAGCCAGTGCTACCATGTGAAGATAGACAGGGCAGGGCAGGGTGGAGGAAAGAATGTATCGTAGTCACAGGCCAGGTAAAGCGTGTTGGGAAAATGAATCCCGCCCATCCACGAACATTAATACCCAGAAATAGCCCTGAAAACAAAGCATGAAATATTAAACCTCGATTTTACCTCCTCTAGATAAATTCTGGCAACATTTCGTGGCGTGCTCTTTTATATTAATTTTTCCTTCGCCTCAAATAGCTCTGCAAATTTACTCAGCCACTTTTTTCAACTGTCTGGCTGGCCTCAAGGGATCTTATCAATTGTATAGCCTTGCCTCCTCTCCTATCATAGACGCCATTTTCATAGGTTTAGATTTTGACAGCGTTTGATCTATTTATTCAGTCATTTGTCCGAAAAGTGGTTGTAGTTGAATACCGGGGGCACTAAGTCTTTGCCTTTTTTTATTTTGCTTGGTTACATCTCATCTGCTTCTTATCCATGAAAACTATAAATTGGCCACAGTGCAGTCATATTTCCTATTTATGTTGCTGTAAATGCCTGTTGCGCAATACCGTGCCTAAAGTGGTTTACATTTAGAATATTAACATGATAAAAATAGGACAGTAACAGGTGGTATGATAAGTTACAGGGGAAAAATTTGAGAAATTTTACATTTTCTGCCATTTCTCCATGAGCAAAAAAACTATATTTTAAAAAAAATTTAGCACAATATTAATCGATATTAGATCTAAATTCTGACCAGTTTACAGCTTGCTATTAAAATTTGTAGACGAGTAATAAGCATTCAAAAAAGGCGAAGACTTAGTGCCCCCCGGTACCTCCATGCATTCAAAGTATCTTCCTCTTTTTAATACCATTTTCGGAAAAAAATATATCAATATTACTTTGAGTGCGTTGAGACCGAACATGCTGGTAAGCATATCAGTTTGCGTTGGCATTATTTTCATATCCTGTAGATAATGTATCAGCAAGCTTATCGATCTGCTCTAATTTTCACTGTGGGCCCGTTTTTGAGCTTTTAAAAATTGAATGTAGCCTTTTATTCTGCTCAAAAAGAAGTCAAAAACGTTTTTAACCCATTTTTCGGACATTCAAAACGGACTCTTAAACATTTATAAAAGACATATTCGGCGGAATAATCCCAGCCCAATGCTGGGTTCATCCCACATCCATTTTTAATCCATTCATCTGCCATGTCTTGCCCAGCAGGTTCAGTCGTGTATCCCTAGAGTAAAGTAAAGAGCCATCCTTTTATCGTCAAACAAAACCCGAGCAATTCGGAACTAGACCAGGGGGTCTTAATTACGGGAGACCAGCTGGCCCTGACTGACTCTGGAGCTCTGGAGAAGGCTTGCTTCCCAGCCGCTGACGTCAATGGGTGCTCATTTCTCCTCCCCTCCTCATCATCCCTCCCTCTTCTTACACTCCTCTCTCCTAGGCTACCACCGGAGCACCAGCAAAGCCTCCCGAAGCTGGGAGCAGTCCCTTTTCCTGCTTCTGCCAGTGATGAGTCACTGGACACTTGGCCAACGGCAAACTTGGAAGGGGGCTCTTTTGAAGCCCTTTGTGGTGTTTTTGGACGGCTTTGGCAGGGTGTTTTGCAGAAGACTAGGGTGTAGAAAGGATCAGTGCCAGGTTCGGAGGTGCTCAGTCCTGCAGGCGGCAGAGAAAGCTAAGCCGGGTAGGTGGTGCCTGGAACCTTTGGCGCTGATTAGGACCCCGTTTTTTTTGGCTGCCCCTCTGCGGCTCATTTCGTTAGCTCGAAAGGAAAATGGAGATAGAGAAATTTGGGATTTTTAAAATCGATTTTTTAGAGCGCATTATCTTTTACTTTTTGCCACGAATAGCATCGATAAAAGGTCCTTGTAGCTTCTAAGCTTTTAATAGCTCCTAGTTCACTATTCATTTAACCATTCATTGCATTTTGCCTCCACTGAAAGCGACGACTCTTTCCGAGGAGTCTTGAAAATTGCTCCTTTCCACTTTCCGAACTTTTTAAACCCGTTTTTAAACGGCAACCTTTATTTTCCATATTTCTTTAGCATTTTTCATTTTTCACAATTTCCCGGTTGAATTTTTAAAATGTAGACTTTTTCAAGCTATACTGTGGGTTTAGCTGGCCGACTCACAGGAGAAGCCTAGACGCCTTCATTATTAACCAGGAACAGGGCAGGTGCTCTGTAATCAAGCCCCGACAAAGCCGCCCCCAGGCCAACCACCCGTGGGCTTGGCAGGCGGCCATCCATGCCAGGTTTTCCATTTTCCCCTGCCCACCTCAAGGCATAGAAGTCAGTCTACCCTCTGCCTTTGCAATCAGAGGCATTGGGGCCATACAGGTCCCGACCCCACCCCGCCCCCCACCGCCCCACCCCGATTTTTACCAACCAACTCCATTTTGACAAAATTTTTGGAAAATTGTCTGTCAAAAATGCAATAAAATCGACCAACTACCCAACTTTGGTCACAATTTAGGGACCGGTGGGGGGCGGGGTGGGTAAAACCAACCAACTGCGGGGTGGGTTCCATTTTAAATAGGGACATGTATGATTGGGGCTAAGTGGGCTTGTGCGTGTTTTCCAGCTCCACCTATAGGCCTGATGCCCCTCATTTGGGCCATTGAAACCGGCTTACGCAGATCAGAGTGGAAAGGGCTGGACTGAGCTGGAATGGGCCTCATTGAAAGAGGCTCGGCGAGATTGAGGCGCCGCCTTTTGGAACAAGTGCTTTTACGGCGATTTCAGAGCTTAGAGGTTTCTTGGCGTTTGTCCTGATTTGCAAAAGACTACGGAGATGAACTCTGACATTTTTAGAGCTTGAAAAAAGCCTTTTGTTCTGAAAGCTCACTTCCTTCCCTTGTCCCGGCTCCCAAATGGCAGGTAATTGGGGACTCTTAGTCAGTTCCTTCCTGGTCTGGGCCAATTATCTGGGCTCTGGCCAGGCTACTTTTCCCAAGGCCGGCTCCTAGTTGATTGGATCTCTGCAAAAACTCCTCTCGCGTCATTCTGATTGATCAATTTCGCTTTCGGCTATCCGGTGCCACCTCCTTTCCAGGCTCCCAACAATCTTGCCATTTCTGCTTCTGGTGAGTGATAAGGGCAGAGTGACTCATTGACTTCTGGAGAATTCAGAGAGGGGAGTTTGCAATCAGTCCGGATATTGCCCCGCAAGAAAAGTCAGGAAAAGGGGACTCGGAAACTGACTCAGGCCTCTGTTTACTTTCTATGACATCCGAGCCGCATCTCGTGAGCTCGTTCATTTCTGTCAGCTGGGCACAGAGCTGGAAGTCTCCTAGTGACCAGATTAGCTGGAGGGGGCTTTTGCAAAGGCCACCGGACCCAATCTGGCTGGCAATCATGAGCCTGATAGATTTCTTCTCTTTGTTCAGCTGGCAGCCCATTCAGCAGCGCCCTTGTTCCTACAACCGGCTGAAGTATTCTAGCTGCAGTGCGACATTTTGGCCCTTGATGTTTGGGAGGAAAAACTTGCCTCTCTACCTTGGAAAACATCCGGGTTGTACTTCCGGGTAGGATATTTCGTTTTCTACAGTTCTCCGGAAAGTAATCAGGAAGATGGTGGAGTTAATGAGAAATGTTCGCTTTCTTATACTCATCCTTTCAGATCTTCCTAGTCCTTATTGCAAACTACTTTGGCTATAATTCTGCCGTATCTACTGGCATTGTAGCTGAGCATAAGGTGAGCAACAACGGTCCCTGGCAACTAGCTTCTTTCCCCAATAGGTGACATATGAATTAGTGTCACTCAGCCAGACCAGAAAAAGGTCAAGAGTCAGGTGACTAACCTATTCAAAAGCAGATAATTAGTGACGCTGAATCATTAGTATGACTTTATAGACATATTCCATGCTTATTAGAGATCTTGCGTCAAAACTTCTGCATTCATTTCTGTCTATTCATGACCTGTGTCCTTAGAAAGCCTAAACTCCTTCATTTGAACTGCAATTCTGTGACAATGATTCTTCACAAAGATTGAGATTGTTCATTTTTCCATCTTAGCTGCAAATATGGAATAAAATTTTTCGTTAAATTCGAATCCACTGGCAGGATATTTCCAGATTTAGAAACTGATAATATATGCTTATCATAAACCCTTTTTTGATGTAAAATTGCTCTTAGGCTAATAAGGCATCTAATTAGATTGCCCCCCCCCCCAATCCTCTAAATCCTATCCCAAAAGCCCCCGTGCCTTCAGCATGTGGGCAGGTGGACGTCATCAGTGGGTGGTTGATGAAATACGGCGTCCTTAGGGCATGCTTAGACTTCGCCCCCTGGGTTCAAAACGGCTTGGCAGGCCTGCTCCTTGCGTCAGGCACTGTGGCCCAATTGTGCCCTCCGGCTTGACCCTCTTCCATTCTCCTGGTTCTATTCTTTCTTTCCCTCACGCATTCTTTGATCCCCGTCTCAGCCAGTCGAAAGGTCGGCAGTAGAGGGAGGCCGAAGAACTTCCGTCTCCTTTTATGGCGGGATGCGATTAGCAGACGAATGGCCTGTATTCTTAGCCCTGGCTGACAGTTCTTAGGTCGCAGCTGGCACTGGCTGATACGCGGAGGGGGGCTGAAAGGCCGGAGTGTTCCATTTCAAGACTTCTAGGAGTCTTGAGGCAAGGGCGGTTCTAGGATTCCCAGGTGAGCCTATCATCCCTGCCTGGTACGCGATGACTTTCTGCGGATGATGCATTGTCAACATACTTATGCTTTTCAGTCAGGTGAAAGGCTTGTTTGCCTGTCAAAATGTTTTTCAAACAGGTTTCTTGAGCAACTTTCAAAGGGTCCATTTAGGTCATGCTTGTGGCCTCGAAGGGATTGAAACCATATAACGGCAGAAGATAAGCGCTTCTTTCCACAGCTAAAATCGTGGCTTCATTCACCCCTGCCTAAAAACCAGCAATCTTGTTAATTTCTCCCCCAGCATGCTCTTCACGGGCCTTAAACCTATTCCTGGTTCTGCAATCTGCTTACGGACCATTAGACAATGAAGGCCAGACCTTTGCTCCCAGCTTTCATTGAAGCCCCTAAATCCATGTCCCGCCACTTTCCAAATGAACATTGCTTGCTCCCAGGTTTCAATGAAGCCCCTAATACATGTCCCGCCACTTTCGAAAACACATTTCGCCATTCAACCCTCCATTTGAGCCAAATATTCCAAAAAAGGTTTTTTAAGAGCAGAAAAAGATCAATGTCGGTGTCTTCGCTGTCAGCCTGCTGGCGCGGCTCAAATGCCCGGCCGAAAGCCCTGCGGAAGATCAGCAGCCCTGAGACGGGGAAAATGCTGGCCCTGAACGCGGAGGACCTGCGGCACATTCGACGCCTCTGGAGCCTGCTCACCCCGCATCAGCACGTGGCCTGTCGGGTCTTTGCCAAGGTTTTTGCTTCTCTCTTGGGCTCTGGCCATAACTCTACTCAGTCCCTCTTCTCCTCCAACTAGGCATCACCTTAGAGATGCTACCGTGAAGGGGGTCATTTGTGCATACCCTTTTTTCAATAATCCATAACTCAAGACGTACCAGAAAGTGTTGATGAAATTTCTAGTAGATCTTGAGTTATAGTTGATTGAACAAAAGGGTATGAATAAATCAACCCCCAAAGGTAAATGAGTCGGTTGAACCCACGATAAATGGGTTAGTGGTTGGCAGATATTCACGGCCAAACCGGAGCTGCGTCTGGCCTTCGGGCTGACGGAGGGGGACTGGGACGGGGATTGTGCGCACATGCTGGCCCAGCACCCCCGCTTCCGCCGCCACGCCGACGCCTTCAGCGAGTTCCTGGACACCATCGTCCAGGGGATCAGGTTTGGCCCCTCTTCTACCCTCTTCTCTGCTACCCTAGCCTGCTCTCTGCAGCAAAGAACCCGAGCACCCGGAGCACGTGATCGGCTACATCCGCCTCCTCGGCCACCACCACTCCCAGCTGCGAGACGTCTCCTTCACGGCCGACTACTGGCTGCTCATCAAATCCTCCATCCTTGAGGTACAGCTCCTCCCTCAATCCCCCTCTTCCCTCCATCACCCCTTACTCCTCCATCCTTGACGTACCCTACAGCTCCTCCCTCCTAATCCCATTTTCACTTCATCACCTTCCCCTGCCCCCTACTCGTCTGAAAGGGTAAGTGCGGCTGTGTAGGTGGTGTGCGGACTGGAGAGCTACAACTCGGCCTCGGCCCTGGAGCGACCGGTGGCGGCCTGGGGCAAGCTGATCATGTTTATCGTGGGCGAGATGAAGGACGCCTACTTGGCTGGGGTTCGAGGGGCCACTGTGGCCGCAGCCAATGCCTCCGATATGCTGCTGCTGTCTTCAGACCTGCTCAGTCCCCGTCCGCATACCGGTTCCCCGCTTTTACTCCTATAGGAGCATCGGGCAATTCGAATCGAAAGGAGCTTGTGTTGGTATTCATTTCAAATTAATTTTACTGGGCATAAGACTGTAAATGGTGTATTCGAGATCCGTCAACACCAAGAACGGTGAGCGAGTGTCCATCGGTGTCGGACTCGTCGGAAAGTGGCTTCTGCTCCTCCCAGGATGACAGTCTTGTATTCGGGCCCTTTGACATTCTGCTTTGAGGCACTAGGCAGCATTCTTTTTTGTCTCTTTCTTTGTCCATTTTCATTTGAGCGGGTTCCAAAAGCTTTCCTTGGCCAGCAATTGAGGATAGGCGGTCGATAGCGAGAAATGTGATGTGATTGCCGGTTTATTGGACCTCAGATTGCGCTTTTATCCTTGTGGAATTATATCGAATGTATTGTCAATTGCTGGCTGATCAAAATACCTCAGTTTTCCCGTCTCTAGTTATTCCCCTGTCTAAATTGTCTCCGGATCAATTCCAGTGTCAAGGCAACCAGCTTCCAGCGCACTTTATGCACAGGAGACGTCAATGCACTTTAGGCACAGGGCTGGACTGCAATCATCGCCTACTCACAGCTGCATCACAACTCTCTCAGCATTCACACCCAGTCAGCAAATTCGGGCCAATCAGGGACGGAATAATGGAGTCTCACAGAAGCAGTGCGGCATTGAACTGGGAGACAGAGTTGCTGGGAAGCGCCAGGACGGAGAATTGTTCGGTAGGCAGTGTCTCAGAGGAGCAGGGGCCAGAGGGCCAAGGCTAGGAGGGCTGAGGTGCCCAAGGACTGGCCAGCTTTGGCCCTGCCAACGGCCAGGAGAGGGTCGGGCGCTGGCTCCCCGTACTCGGCAGGGTCGTAGGGCCAGCTGTTGCACTTGTCCCAGCCGCAGCTGCAGACATCGACGCGGGCACCGGGCGGGCCCCCGTAGAGGTCCTCCAGCCTTCAAAGTGGGGCATTTCTTTGCTGCTGAGAAGGAGGTGGAGAGAGCCTCCAAGGAATTTGCCGCAAAATGCCTCTTTTTTAAAGGCCTTCCTGCGTCACTATACCATCTCTATCTAAGCCTCAGCCTCAGCCTATGTTTGGAGCCTAAGCCTTTTGGAATAGAGTAGATTTGAGGCAAATAGCAGGTGTGGGAGAAGAGAGGTGTGGAAGAGGAGGGAGTAGGTGGAGGTGGATAGGTAGATGGGTTCGAACGAGATCTCAAAGCCGCAGCGGTGGGCAGAGGGCCTCGGGAGGTGTAGGAGGGAGTAGCGGCTCATCATGCGTTTGCTGCGGGAGAGTTTGAAGAGCTGGCTGGCGCAACCTCTGATGTAGTTGTCGTAGGGGACCGCTGAAGGAGGAAAGGATGATTGGGGGAGGATAAGGGAAGAAGGGTAAGGGAAGAAAGAGGACCGCCGATGGAAGCCTGCTCTGTGATGGTGATGCAGGAGCTGTTGCACCAGACGAGGGCGTAGCTGGGGTGGTTGCGGAGGTACTTCAGGCCAGTGTCGCAGTCGCGGGTGAAAGCTCGCGGGGTATTGAGGAAGCTGGACATCGGCTGCACTCCGTATTCTGCCTGCCCGGAGTCCCACAGCTCTCTGCAAAGTGCCAACTGCTCTTTTTGCCCATAAACTATCTCCTATCCAGCAAATTGCTGTAGAATGTTCAAAGAGGAATTTATTATTCTATTATTACATTCCGTTTATTCTATTTATTTATTCTTGATTTATTCTTTTCTATTTATTATAATAATTATTATTTATTTGCCTAATATGACTCATCAAATAAAACTTTATAAACATGATCCGAAAGCTACTATGACTGGATGCATTCAACATTGAAACCTAAGGAAAAATCTATAAATTGTAAAATTCACATTTCCCATTATGCGAGAGTAAAAGGCCAGCATAGGCAAGCAAAAGATAGGCAACTGGTAGTCGGGGGTCGCGCAGCTGAAGCACTGTATGGGTGGTCGGATGGTGGGCTCCCGGAAGTGGGGCCCGAACTCGGGGCTCTCCCTTCGCTGCTCCTCCCGCCAACTCCTGCGACCTAGAGCGGCGACCAATAGCTGCGGCAGGAGCAACAGTTGCACCCGGTGCATGCCCTAACATACCAGCCGAGGCTGCCTCTCCTCCTGCCGCCCCATAACAGCTGCAATTGGACCTTGGACTTAGATTGGAGGAGGCATATGGAAATGGCTATGGGAGAAGCTCAAGGGGGAGAGCTTTGGAGGGTGTGTGAGCAGCCTTTGAGCCTCTATAACACGTCAATTCAGTCGCCATGGTCTGAGCCTAGCTTTGGTTGAAGGGGTGTGTGTGCCAAACTTTGTGCACCTGTCCCAGCCCTACTCTCAACAGCCCTCAATTCAGCATTTCAGAACCTCCTACTAGCGCTTGCATCTCCAACAATCCCCCCATCCTCTCGCCTAAAAGAGGTGCAGAGCTTGTGTGCTTTGAGAATAGGCAATGGCCTCTTTCTAGCGAAGCTAAAAGCATTCACACGCTTCATAATGCAGCGGGCTTATCAAGGCGGGCGAAAAAGAAGGTCTCTAAAACCCTGACCGCAGCGGAAGGGGAGGGGCGAATTCGAGGAGGCAGGCATTCAGTTTGTGCACCAAGCGTGGCCGCAGGGCCTTGGTATAGGATAGGCCTTGCCTTTGCCATGAGCTCGGAAACCAGGGGGCCTAGTCTATGGACTTTTTATGCACCCAAGCCATCAGCATAATAGGCAGGAGGGCCAAAGGGAGGCCGGATATTAAATGAGACTGGAAGAGGATCAACGTTGCAAAGACTCGGTCCGGAGGGAAAGGGAAACAAAAGGGTCCTCCTCTTTGGTTCATCTATCAGTTGCCTGAAGCCCCCTGCCACAGAAATAGGCTGGAAGCTTGGGTGGAGAAAGCAGTGCAAGGCCGAGACAGTCAGCTCCGCTAGCAACCAGTAGTTGTCACTGGGCGGGCAATTAGCCATCGGGGTCGAAGGACGGGGGGGGTGATGGATGGGACTGGGGGATGCGCCAATTTAGCACCGCGCACAGCAGAATATTTATCTCCCGCAATTTCACTCGCGGGGCCACAGGCAGACTCGGGAGGAGGAGCGGGAACGCCAATGTGGATTAGCGCTCAGGACCTCCTGAAGAGGGGCCCAGAGACGCAGCACATCGATAAGCGGCGGTAGTAGAGAGGGGCCCTAAAGGGTGGGGAGGCAGCGACAAAACTAAGGGAGGCTGGGGATCATGGCAGACTTTTGGGGCGGCCCGTCTTGGAACGAGGCCCTTGGGCCTATTCTCTCGTCCCCCCACGCCTTGGCGAGGCAGAGAATTGCAAAGCAGCTGATATCCGGGGCCTTTTGGGGCTCCCAGCGGCGCAGGGCCCGCAAACTCCTGCTCAGAAGAAAAGGGGCCTACTTACGGCCCTTACTTTATCCTCCCCTCCCCTCTAGCTTCCTCCAAAGTCTTCCAGGGTGCCTTCCTAGCGGGGCCAAAACCTCATTACATTATCCGCTTTGCTGCGGGAATAGGGGGGGGGGGCTTTGGGGAGTTCGCCGCTTCCGAGGAGGGAAGGAGTGAGTGAGGCCCTTTGAGTAGAGAGACGATATCGCAGGACTGGGGCTCCACTGGGGAGGAGGCCGCGCATCTTCCCCATTCATCTCCAGCCTCTCCCATCGGCCTACCGGAGAGAAAGCAAAGCACCAAAGCCTCCTCTCTACCGAGTACAATAGGCTGAAAAGGTGAGGCAGGAGCTAGGCGGTGATGAATAATCGGGGGCAGAGGGGAATGGATCACTAGCGGATCACAGATTGCCGCCCCGACTCGGCTAATATGCCTAACTGCATGGCTCGGGGGGCGTGGAAATGTGGAGCACAAGGGCAAGTGGGGGAAGGGGCGTAATGCAACCGGAAGTATCGCGCCCCTGAACTGGAAATGCGGTAAGGAAAGACCTTTAAGAATTGAAAGAAACCTACTTAGTGACACTATCGAAATGCCCAAAAGATGGGACTCAAATATTTGATATGGTTTTTTGGTGAGCCGAAAGCATTCGGCAAGCTTTTGACGAGGGATTTTATCAAAGTAAAAGCAGCTAATGATTGGGTGCAATCGCCTGGTGATGCCTCATTTGCATGAAATGCCCCGCTTATACTTTTGCTGCTAGCATTCAGTTAAAAGGCATAAATAGCTGAACTGGGCTGTGTGCAACTGTGAGCAGTTGGAGTAGCCAAGGGCGGGGAAGGGGGGAGGACTGACACGGCGCTAATTGGAAATTTACGCGGCTTCTAGAGCGGCCTCCAAGTGGAGAGAGCGGGGAATAAATAGCAGCCGTCCGTTTAAGGCCTCGCCTCCCATGTCGGATTAATAGGGGGCCTCGTCTCCTCTGGGTCTCGCATATCAGCCCCAGCCTTTGATGCCTTTCGACAGTTGGCTGGCTTCCACTCGTTCGCGGTACTTTATGCAAGGCGCCCGTAATCCAAGAGCCAGGAAGCAAAGGAGCAGCAACATCCACCTAATCAAGCAGAAGAGAGTAGAGACACAAAAAATTTAGCTCTCTCCGCAGGCTAAATCCATTGCAAGCAGCCGCGGAGGTAATGATAACGGACCAGAGAAGATTGCTCTGCACACACAAGCAGAAGGAGAGCGCAGAAAAAACACCAGCCATAGAAAAGGGCCCCCCATGGAGTATTATCACAAGGCGAGAGAGAATGGATAGGGGGACGAAGTGTCTCTTTCCCAGAGAAGCAATCAGGGATTGGGAAAAAAGTCAGGGCGATTTGGTGATGGGCGGAGTTGCGGATGAACTGGCAATTGAAGAGTCATTTTTCTGACGAAGTTGCAACGCCAGTTGCCCCAGAGCCCTCTCGTCTGCTGTGCTCAAGGCTACCTATCAAAATGGCCATTAGAAGTGTAGAACTAAGCAGCATTTTTTCTAGAATTGAAATTTTTCTAAAATTTCTTCAATTTTTAAAATTGCTCTTTTTCTAAAAAAATGGAAACTAAAATCTGCTTGAAAAAGTGCAATTGTTCAAAATTCAGAAACAAAATGTCGTCAAGGGAGGCCCTGTCAAGGGAGCTTTGGAAGGGAGCTGGGCAAAGTTGGTCCATGAGAGCCGCCGCCTTGCCCGCGTCCATGAAAGATCCCAGTTTGAGCTGGATATTTCGCTGGCCTTCCAAAATCCCCCCTAAACTATCCTGGCCCCAAAAAGGCTGCCTGCCAACCAGATGACAGGCGACGCTCAATGCGAACAGCCCTGGCGTCCAGCAGCACCTCGCGCATCTCTTTCCCTGCTTTGCGAGGATGGGGTGAGGAGGTTGGCGAGGATACAAATGGAGAGGACACTTTGAGGGGAGACTGAAATCGTAGGAGGCGGTGTCGGTTCTGGAGTGGTTGATGGAAGAGAAGGGGTTGAAGCAGGCAGGGATACTGCTGTCGCCCACTGCTATCAAAGCAGGTCATCTGCGAACCGCTGTGGATGCAGGTAAGGCCTAGCTAAGGAAGAGGTGGAGGAGGAGGAGGAATCCGATGGGAGCTGAGGAGTGAACCCTGGGATAAGGCTTGTCGGTGAAGGTGTTGAATGCGGGGTGAGACGCAGAGGAAATAGCTAGCGCATAATCTGTGTGCCTCCTACTTTCCTTCTTGCTTCAGAGACAAGGAGACGCCAATCTTTTTAAGCCTTTTTTTGCACAGTGACTTGAATGCCTTGCTTCATCTGCTCCGGGGAACATTTCCCAGCTCTAATCATTTGGCGATGCATTCCTAGCATTGCTCTGGTTCTCTAGTCTGCCTTGTTTTTTCTTTGAAGCTCCTATTGCTTCCCCTTTCGGGCGCTTATTCTCATTTTCTGCCTGCCTATCTTCCTATTCTGCTCCTTTTATGTCTGCTTGGATGCGCATGTCTGCTTCGCAATCTAATCTATTCCACGCCAAATCACTAATCTAAGCCTGTGAGTTGAATCCTGCATGCCCTCCTCAACATTAGCGCGCAAGTCTCCGCCTTTCGTGCCATGGCCGCAGTCGGTTTCCAGCCCACAATTTACCCTCCAGCCTCCATCCTATTAGAGATGCAGAACAATCAACAAGAGTCAACAGCAACGAGGGACACAAAAAGCAGCTTAGAAGCACAGCTTGGTGAAGAACCACTTCGACTTTCCCGTCCTGTACATCTTTCATTTTCAACATTATAAATCCAAAATATGTCATACATACATCAATCCTCCACCGCCGCTTGGATCCGCTCCGCCAGATTGTCCTCCTCCGACTCCTCCTTCTCCGCGACCACTGCAACCCTTGCTTCCTCTGCCTAGAGAGAAGCCTAGTGGCTTGTGTAACCGGGCCCAGCGTCCAGGAACTGCTCCTCTGCGCCCGGCTTGCAGTCCTGGAGCAGGAGGATGCCGCCGCTGCTCAGCGACTTCACAGCCGCATAGTGGCCATCGGAATGCGCATCAGTGGCAGCTGCAGAATGTGCTTGGGGCTGAGAGCAGGGCTGGGAGGGCTGGGAATCAGGACCTGCTGCTTCAGGACACAGGCGGGATTGGACAGCGTGTGCATGGGCGGCTCTGGCTTCTCCTTCTTCTTTTCTTCTTTCGTCTCCTCCGTTGGCTGCTCCTTCTTGTCCTCCTTCTTGGCCTCCTTCTTCTCCTCCTTGGAGTCCTTGCGAGGCGCCGGGTCCACTTCCATCTTCTCGTCCTTCTTCTCGCCTTTCCTAGGTGAGAAAGAGGGGACTGATAGAAATGAAGGAAAGAAGGAGGAGGACAACTTGGCAGCAGTATCAGCCTTGCGAGCGCGGGCCTTGGCAGTGGTGCTAAGTACGGCTGTCCCCACTTTCTCCCCAGCCCCATCCTTCTTCTTCTCCTCCATCATCGGCGGATAGGCGTAGGTGGAAGGCTTGCACAGCGATTCGAAGTCCAGCTGTGGCATCTGAAAGGACTCTACACTGGGCTCACAGAATGAAGAGGCAGAATGAGGACTGCTAGCCTTGAGATCCTTGGTGAGGCCGATGAGGGAGGCGGGGCGGAAGGCGAGGGCGAGGAAGTGGGTGAAGGGGAACCAGTACCAGTGCTGCAGGAAGACCAGCATGCCCACCGCGGCGACCATGGACGGATGGCCCCCGGGGCCCTCCAGACCCACCGTGCAGTTCCGACCGCCTGTCATCAATCAGTTCAAAAGCTTCTTCCTTGAGGAGTGAGTGAGGATGAGGCACCGGCGTTGATGATGCCCTGAGCGACGATGGCACCGAACAGGACGATGGTGTCCTCGTCCTTGTCCTGGATGGCTTTCAGGAGCGTGGCTCGGAACTCCTTGCTCTGCAGATGGGATGAGCTGAGGATGCGGAGGGGTGGAGGGAGGGAGGATAAACTAGCCTTGGGGCAAGTGAGTTCGTTGTGCTGCGCCATGACCATGGCGGTGGCGATGTAGGCGGCCTGGCGAACGAAGTTGGTCGTGTCCTTGAGCAGCGGCTCCAGAATCCCAAGTGCTTCCTCCAAGATGAGGTAAGGGTGTGTGAAGTGAGATGAGAAAGCTGAATAGAAGAGTAAAGTAACCTTGGCCCCGGATCTGGCGCAGGCGATGCCGAGAGCAAGAGCGGCGCCGCAGCGAGTGTGTGGGTCCGTGGAATCGGAGAGCTGGGACACCAGCTGTGGAACTGGCTCCGGCGTCCTCAAAGCATCGCTCTACTTTCCTCTTTTTGGCCTTTTTTCCTGTTTCTTTCCCTTGCCTTTGTTTTGCTTTGACTGCTGAAAGGCCAGGCGAAGGACTTTGCTTGAAGGCTACCAAATGCAGGCTGGCACTGCCAGGAAAGACAGGCCAGAAGGAAGGAGTGCATTTCTAAACAGCTCTCCTAAGCCGCCTCTCACACTGCCTGCCCCTACTTCTCTCCACCCTCATTCGCCTTTCCAACAGCCGGGCACTGCCAGGAAAGACAGGCCAGAAGGAAGGAGTGCATTTCTAAACAGCTCTCCTAAGCTGCCTCTCACACTGCCCGCCCCTACTTCTCTCCACCCTCATTCGCCTTTCCAACAGCTGGGCACTGCCAGGAAAGACAGGCCAGAAGGAAGGAGTGCATTTCTAAACAGCTCTCCTAAGCCGCCTCTCACACTGCCTGCCCCTACTTCTCTCCACCCTCATTCGCCTTTCCAACAGCCGGGCACTGCCAGGAAAGACAGGCCAGAAGGAAGGAGTGCATTTCTAAACAGCTCTCCTAAGCTGCCTCTCACACTGCCCGCCCCTACTTCTCTCCACCCTCATTCGCCTTTCCAACAGCCGGGCACTGCCAGGAAAGACAGGCCAGAAGGAAGGAGTGCATTTCTAAACAGCTCTCCTAAGCCGCCTCTCACACTGCCTGCCCCTACTTCTCTCCACCCTCATTCGCCTTTCCAACAGCCGGGCACTGCCAGGAAAGACAGGCCAGAAGGAAGGAGTGCATTTCTAAACAGCTCTCCTAAGCTGCCTCTCACACTGCCCGCCCCTACTTCTCTCCACCCTCATTCGCCTTTCCAACAGCCGGGCACTGCCAGGAAAGACAGGCCAGAAGGAAGGAGTGCATTTCTAAACAGCTCTCCTAAGCCGCCTCTCACACTGCCTGCCCCTACTTCTCTCCACCCTCATTCGCCTTTCCAACAGCCGGGCACTGCCAGGAAAGACAGGCCAGAAGGAAGGAGTGCATTTCTAAACAGCTCTCCTAAGCCGCCTCTCACACTGCCTGCCCCTACTTCTCTCCACCCTCATTCGCCTTTCCAACAGCCGGGCACTGCCAGGAAAGACAGGCCAGAAGGAAGGAGTGCATTTCTAAACAGCTCTCCTAAGCTGCCTCTCACACTGCCCGCCCCTACTTCTCTCCACCCTCATTCGCCTTTCCAACAGCCGGGCACTGCCAGGAAAGACAGGCCAGAAGGAAGGAGTGCATTTCTAAACAGCTCTCCTAAGCCGCCTCTCACACTGCCTGCCCCTACTTCTCTCCACCCTCATTCGCCTTTCCAACAGCCGGGCACTGCCAGGAAAGACAGGCCAGAAGGAAGGAGTGCATTTCTAAACAGCTCTCCTAAGCCGCCTCTCACACTGCCTGCCCCTACTTCTCTCCACCCTCATTCGCCTTTCCAACAGCCGGGCACTGCCAGGAAAGACAGGCCAGAAGGAAGGAGTGCATTTCTAAACAGCTCTCCTAAGCTGCCTCTCACACTGCCCGCCCCTACTTCTCTCCACCCTCATTCGCCTTTCCAACAGCCGGGCACTGCCAGGAAAGACAGGCCAGAAGGAAGGAGTGCATTTCTAAACAGCTCTCCTAAGCCGCCTCTCACACTGCCGCAATCGGGATGCGAAGCGCAATCGGGTCGGGGCCCAGTCTTTGACTTAGGCAGTCTGCCCCAATGATCGCTCATTGGCTGCCTGGAAAAAGCTGCCAGCCTGCCCTTCTCCTCTTTTCTGTCCGCTAGCCCCCTCCCAGAGTTCCTGTTCGCCTGTGTGAAGCTGTCTCTGCCCTGTGACACCCTAGACGCTTTCCTGGAACAGCACTTCTAAAAAGGTGTGTAAGAGTGGGATGGAAAGTGAAGTAGAACTTCAAATCATTTTACCCCAGAACACTGCCTCTCTGACTAGCTGCTCTGCCGCTTCCCTCTTTTGTTGCCTTGCCTTGTTAGATGGACGACTGCCACACTAACGGCCTCTCTCTATGCTGGCGGCAGGCTGCACAACCATAGCCTTCCTGCCTCACTTCTCCAGTGCCAAGAACACTGCCTCCTACACGCCTCTCTGACTAGCTGCTCTGCCGCTTCCCTCTTTTGTTGCCTTGCCTTGTCAGATGGACGGCTGCCACACCAACGGCATCTCTCTATGCTGGCGGCTGGCTGCACAACCATAGCCTTCCTGCCTCACTTCTCCAGTGCCAAGAGGAAAAGGCTAGTTGAATTGCAGATGCACTGCCTGCCGCAATGGGATGTAGGTCGGGTCGGAAATCAGCCTCCTTGGCCTTCCTCATGGAGCACAGATCCCGCCCTGTCTGTCGACGCATGCATCCACTATCCCCCTATCAATCTATCCTTAGTTCATGCCTACGAGTCACTTGGCAGCCTTTCTCTCCTTCTTTCCATAAACGCTATGCTGGGATGATAAAAAGGAGAAAAGGGGGACTAAAAAGCAGAGAACTGGAAGAGTAGGAAGCCAAGGCTGGTGACTGCTGCCCGGCGAACGTCGTCATTGAGGTCTGACACTGCCAGACGCAGCAGACGACGCACGGCCTCCGCCTTCCCCGTGCCCAGGTAGGCCAGCGCCAGCCCGTAGGCACCCGCACGACGCAGCGACGGCTCCGTGTCCCTGGAGCCCAGCACCAGTGAAGCTGGAGTAGGGTAATGAGAGGAGAAGGAGGTTACAAGAGGAGCTGGTCGATCAGCGGCTCTGCTTCTTCCAGACGAGCGTACATGAGCAGGCTGATGCCCACACACAGCCCTCGCAGCGTCTTCTCATGGTCCGTCACCCGCGCATACTGCAACCCCCGCCAAAGGTTCTCTCATCTGCTCTGCCTAGAGAAGACTGAAGAGAAGGAACGGGAAATGTGAACAGAGAGAAGAACCCCGACCATGCTGTCTATAGCCTGGCTAATGTTGACAAGGCATGACGAGGCCCATAGCGAGGCCGGCGGCCTCCCCTGACGATGTTGTCCTGGGGCAGGGCCACCTGAAGGGCGACGTTGCAGTCCTCCCGCCCTGTGCCCATGCAAAAGGGAGAGAAAAGATGGACCCACCACGACCATGGCGTCCAGAGCCTCGCGGCTGTTGGAGGCGAGCATGACGAGGCCCATGGTGAGGCCGACGGCCTCCCCGCTGACAGCGTTGTCCTGGTGCAGGGCCACCTGAAGGGCGACGTACCGAGAGCCGCAATTCCATTCCTGTTCCGGAACAGGAACATATTTCCATTCCTGTTCCTCAATTTTCCATTCCTGTACCCCATATTTCCATTCCTCGGCTAAATTTTTTGCATTTCTTCTACGTTTTCTCCAAAATTTTGTTGAAAAATTATGAAACTAACTACATAGGGTTACGTAATAGACAATTCTGCGTCGAATGGTGCCACTCGTTCTGTGTCGTTTTCATTTTTCGGGCTGTGGATTCAAGTTTTCTGAAAAAACCCAATTTTCGCCCTTTTTTTGAGGAATGGAAAATTTTTGGCACTCATTCCTCAGAAATGGAAAATTTTTGGCACTCATTCCTCAGGAATGGAAAATTTTTGGCACTCATTCCTCAGGAATGGAAAATTTTCGGCGCTCATTCCTCATATATTTTCAGCATAAAATGACTCCAGGTAACCCAAAAAGATACAAAATCTACATAACTAAGTCCCACAAAGTAGTTAGGATGCTGTAGGCTGGATATCATTCATGTTCAGATTAATGCAATATTAACTATCCTGAATAAATGGTCTGACCCTTAACTACGTACTTAGTGAAAATTAAGACTGGAACAAATTTTTTTGACTTTTCCATTTCTAATCAAAAACACATCCAATGGGTATCGATCGAAAGCTAGTGATGCAGCGAGTGCAGAAATGAACTTTGTTTTGCTCAATTTTCAATTGAAATTTGGCAAAATTTGACACTTAATAGTTGAGGAATGGAAAATGGAATTTCAAGGAATGGAAAATTTTTGGCACTCATTCCTCAGGAATGGAAAATTTTCGGCGCTCATTCCTCATATATTTTCAGCATAAAATGACTCCAGGTAACCCAAAAAGATACAAAATCTACATAACTAAGTCCCACAAAGTAGTTAGGATGCTGTAGGCTGGATATCATTCATGTTCAGATAAATGCAATATTAACTATCCTGAATAAATGGTCTGACCCTTAACTACGTACTTAGTGAAAATTAAGACTGGAACAAATTTTTTTCGACTTTTCCATTTCTAATCAAAAACACATCCAATGGGTATCGATCGAAAGCTAGTGATGCAGCGAGTGCAGAAATGAACTTTGTTTTGCCAATTTTCAATTGAAAATTGGCAAAATTTGACATTTAATAGTTGAGGAATGGAAAATGGATTTTCAGGAATGGAAAATTTTCGGCACTCATTCCTCATATATTTTCAGCATAAATTGACTCCAGGTAACCCAAAAAGATGCAAAATCTACATAACTAAGTCCCACAAAGTAGTTAGGATGCTGTAGGCTGGATATCATTCATGTTCAGATTAATGCAATATTAACTATCCTGAATAAATGGTCTGACCCTTAACTACATACTTAGTGAAAATTAAGACTGGAACAAATTTTTTTTGACTTTTCCATTTCTAATCAAAAACACATCCAATGGGTATTGATCACAAGTATATGGCGCAAAGCGCAATAGGTGACCGCGAAGCGCTTACATGTAGCAAAATCCAATATTAAGGAAATTTTCTGCTGTGAGGGTGAACATTGCATCTCAAAAGGAAAAGTCTGTGGTTTCTCAACCATTTTCAAAAGTAAGCACAGATTTGGAATCGTTATATACGACTTGTGAACAAAAAAACTCAAGTGTTATGTTCAGTTATCAGCCGTTCAGCTGCTATTATTATTGATGCTATTGTCATGCATGAAAGTTTGTCACTCAAGAGGGCAAGTCTGTGGTTTCTCAACCATTTTCAAAAGTAAGCACAGATTTGGAATCGTTATATACGACTTGTGAACATAAAAACTCAAGTGTTCTGTTCAATTATCAGCCGTTCAGCTGCTACTAATTATTGATGCTACTGTCATGCCTGAAAGTTTGTCACTCAAGAGGGCAAGTCTGTGGTTTCTCAACCATTTTCAAAAGTAAGCACAGATTTGGAATCGTTATATACGACTTGTGAACAAAAAAACTCAAGTCTTCTGTGCAATTCTCAAGATTACAGGAGCTACAGTGCAAAAACCGTATATTGCAATTTTCAAACCTTTCTACCCAAAAAAGTAATGTTTCAAATGCTCGGAAACCGGGTCTACCCCTCCAGATCTTCCTAAAATTGCATTACCTTTCAGGGAAAAAAAAGTTTGTCCAGATCCGTTGAGAATTCGCCCGTTCCCAGCATTTCCAGATACAAATATATATATATATATATATGCATATATATATCAGGACAAAAGTTCAGTAACCTCTATAGACCGCGGAGCGGCCCTTCGGGCCGCTCCGCGGTCAACTAGTGATGCAGCGAGTGCAGAAACAAACTTTGTTTTGCCAATTTTCAATTGAAAATTGGCAAAATTTGACATTTAATAGTTGAGGAATGGAAAATGGATTTTCAGGAATGGAAAATTTTCGGCACTCATTCCTCATATATTTTCAGCATAAATTGACTCCAGGTAACCCAAAAAGATGGTGAATGGTGTTCTGTATTGTTGTCGGCTGTAAAATGAATTGATTTTTGGAGTTGAGAATAAATTTATCTCTCTGCCTGCATTGTCATAGAAAATTGAAGCACTTCAAACAGATCAGCGTTCAGCTTTCAGTTTCTTGAACACTGATTCAACAAGACCATTGGTGATCACTTCCTCTGGCTCATAGACTGAGGGGGTGGTGGGAGGCAGAAAGCTTTGTATACGCTGAAAGTGCTTGTGTACCAGGCGTGGAATGCCGCTTTCTCTCGCTCCATGTTCTGGCTGACACCGGAAGCGCTGACTTCCATCCAGGCTCTCTCCCATGCGCACTCACTGAACATTTTGACCAACCCTTCAAGCTCACTTTGTCACATTAGCTTCTACCACAACTGAAATAATGAAAATGTGAAGTATGGAAATTGAGATATGGAATTTCTTCAGCACTATTGCTATTGCTGAAAATGAAGTATTATGCACTTAGCTAGAATCTGTGCAGTAGCTAGAAATCTGTGCAGACTTGTCAGATGCAGGCCAGCGTCTGCACTAAGAATGCACCCTGCATCGGGCCTGCTTAGTCAGGGTAATACGGGAGAGGATGAGGCAACCCTGTCTGACCTTCCACCTCATTTGCGTCTCAATCAATCCCCTGCTTCCTTAGCCTTCAATCATCAGGATGAAGATGGTCCAGCAACAGGAGAATGGCATCGCATTGCCCACCAAAATTGGCGTCATTTGCCAGGTTCCATCCCTCTTCCCATCTATCCTATCCCATATTCTATACCTTGCAATTTTCATTCCCCTAAACTCATTCCATACCTTACAATTTTCATTCCTCTAAACTCATTCCTTACCTAACAATTTTCATTCCCATAAACTCATTCCAGGGGCTGGAGCGGGTGGAGGGTACGCTGAATGGTGTGCTGGGTGAGATGGAGCGCTTCCGGGAGGAGCCTTCTAGCCCAAAACCTAGCCTTCTAGACCTCCCAAGGCTTCTTCACCCTTTTCTTCCTTCACCCTTCACCCCTTCTTCACTCTCTCTTTGTCCTGGCCTCTCCCAGTCCTCCTTTCCTTGCCATTTGGCCTTCCTTGCCTAGTCTGCCAATGAAGGATCAAACTTGCAATAATGTGTTGCGAGTTCAAGTTTCCCAGTATATTGGTTGGCTTTTTTGTTGGCGCTTTCAATCTGCTACAAAAGTGACAGTTTGGCTTCATTTTGATCAAACTCTTTTTTTGCTCTCGTGCTTTTTTGCTTGTGGACTCAGTTGCATTGCATTCAGATAAAGGACTGGTTTCAGATCATTAAAAAAAATAAGATAACATTTCAAGAATCACGGCGATAAGAAGATAGGCATTATCACAAAATGCGCAGACAGCAGCTGGCGAGCCCAATCGCATTGAAAGGCGATTGATCAGGTTACCTGAGTATCACAGAGGCTATGAAATCTCACCCATCTACAAAATCATCACGAACTAATTTTCTTCCCGCTAGTTTCATTATCGAAGGGAATAGAGAATATAGGGCAATAGGAATGAGAAATGAGAAATGGGAAATGGGAAATGAAAATAAAATAATTTTCATCCCGCTATTTTCATTATCAAAGAGAAAAGAGTGTAAGCTCACATTTGTTGCAGGAACAGGATGTGCGGTGGACCTGATCACTCGCCATCCAGCTTATTGATAATATTGATGGCGTAGGATGATCCTCTTCTGGTGCCATTCCTTCTTCAGAATGTGTACACCGACAAACCTCCAGGTTATTCTTAGCCAGACAGCATCAGTTCTCTCCGCGAATAGCTCTTGCTTTCTCTTGAGCTCTGAGGGCTGTCCTAATATTACTAATCCCATGGGACAGGACAATCAAAATTGGGTCCAGTCCTAATAATACTTAAATCCCATGGGATCCCCTTGGGATTGTCCCATCCGCAGGGGACAGGATTTGGTGGGTCCACTCCTAATATTACTTATTTTCTCTGTCCCCTGTCCCACGCCACAGACACCCTCCACTCCTAATATTACTTAAATTCCATGGGATATCCCCTGATTTTCGTGGGACAACCACAGACAGGGTGGGGGGTGTCTGTGAATGAGGGACAGAATGGAAAAAGATGGAAATTGGTCTAGTTTTCATTGAGAATTTGATTTACAACTAATTTTGTTGAGTTTAGAAAGAGTTATGGCAAAGTATTTCCAATATTTGTAGGGTTGTTGTTCAGTATTTTTTTTTCGACTGATCCCTTTACCTGTCCCTTGTCCCTTGTTCCAAGCTAGTCCTTAGGTCCACTCCTATTTTTTGTCTTCTGATCCCATGGGATAACAGCATTAATATTAGGACTGAAAAAGCAATCCTATCCCCAAAAGAAGGGACGGGATCCCTTAATATTAGGACAGCCCTCTGGTAGCTGCTTCAGAGGCTGGAAGCTGGCTGCCCAGCCCCTCCAAAGCTACTTTCAAGCCACCGCTGCCAGCCCGGACGAAACTCTGGCCCCCCAGACATGTTGTGTTGTGTTGTGTGGAGCAAAGCAGTTGTGTGAGCCTCAAAGTGGCTGGACCCCACCAGGCCTTCTGCCCAAGAGTCTTCTCTTGGTTCCTTTCATTTTTAGCCGGCCTTTAGCTTTAGAAGAACAATTTGAATTGTAGGGCAGAAGGCATGAGCTAGGAAATCTCCAGATCCAACAGCTGCTATGGCTGCCCAGCCTTCTGCAGGAGATTAGCCTGCTCAACCTGGAATGGGAAATGAGAAATGAGAAAATTTAATTTCAATTTGAATTATAATGCCAGTCCAATTGAGGAATGTTATTTGAACCTTTACACCTGCGATTCCTGGCTTTCTGCGCTTGGTGATGTCGAATTTGTACTTGAAGAGCTCCTTCAGACGGGAGGTGGCCGTGATGGTGATCCCAGCATAGAACTTGATGTACTCTGTGTGCGAGAGCACACAGCGGTAGCGGTTGGCCCTCCAGCTTTCCTCCACAGACTTGATCTTTGTCTTCCAGTACCTGCCAATTATTACATTCTTACAAAAATGAGCTGAAGACAAAGAGGATATTGAAGACAAAGAGCTGACTTGAAGTGACTTTCAGTTATGTTGTTGAAGATGATGCCAATGTCGTCCTCTTCATCATCAGACAGCCCTCCATCATCACCTCCTTGCTGACAGTAGTGCTCGGGGCCGCCATGATACGAGTTCTGCAAGGGATGCCTAATGAATGAGGCAATAGGCATGAAATACTGAGGAATGAAAAAAGGGGAATGAAAAATTGAGGAATGGAAAATGAAAATGTTTTCAATTCTTACATCAGTGGGGCAAACTTGGTAATTTGACATAGGTGATCCACCGCCTCGGGGTAGTAGTAGAGGTTGTCCGTCTTTTCACCCGTCACCTCATCCTCCGCCTCAGCTCGCTGGGTGCCTTCTGCTATGCCCACCCTGCCAGGTTTGATTAGCCTAGCTCAATGGCAGTAGAATAGGAGGAAAAGGGAACGCGATGGCATTGAGGAGTGGCCGTGTCCACCTGGAGGCTTTGTAGTAGCTCTTGTCGGCAGTGTAGTCTCAGGCGTCGTCGAGACAACCTTCCTCCAGCTCCTTGCTAGATGGCAGATGGTCCCGGTTGCTCACCAGCTGCTCCGTGATGGTCTCCTCGGCCGGCCCTTCGAGCTCCTCAAGCAAATTTCTCTTCCATTGTAGAATGGTCAAAGGTGGATGAGTGGAACATTGAGAGTATGATGAGCTTGAATGGTAGCGGAGCTTGAATGGACATTGCCGAAGAGGCAGCCGAAGGCCCCATAGGCCTGGATCAGATGCTGCCAGGTGTAGGCGCAGAGAATCTTCCCAAAGGCGGCTCTGATGGCAGAGGCGAGAGCCAGGTCCTTTTTGCCAGGGCTTGGGACGATCTTGAGGAGGTGGATGGCGCACTGGCTGAGAAGGGCCTGCTGCCTGGCCTCACTTGCCAGCCAGCTCGGCTGGCTTTCCTGCACTGCAAATGGCTTCAGCAGTTAAGGTGCTATGATGAGGTATGGAAATTGAGGAATGGAAATATGAGAATTGAAATATGAGAATTGAAAATTACAGAAAATGGGTGAAAAGAACAAACGTTGCAGAGTTGCCAGGTCCAGTCCAGATAGGCAGCGAGCTGCAAGCCGTTCACCGCGACGGATAGGCCTGTCAGCATGGCCAGGCTGCCATTGGTGATGACTTCGCGAGCAGCGTAGCGGTGGCGCTGGCCAGGCGGCATCTTTGTGAGCACCTAGGCCAGGGAAAGATGCTCGATAATGTGCTTTATAAGGTGCAGCAGCTCCACAGCATATGCCAATAGTCCAAGCCACCAAATGTAATCCATGGTTGATACAAAGTGGAATGATGAGATTTTGAGACCTAGAACGGTGTCACCTTTTGTTCGACCTTGAAAGCAGATGCTACCAGAAGGCCCCCAATTTGCGCCCCTTACACCACTTATCCCCTCTACCTCTCACCCCCCCCATTTCCTCTTCCACTCCAAACGGCAGAGGAATGTTTGGAGCACCTGGTTCCAGAAGATGCGGAAGCCCATTTTGATGGTAGTCGCATCCTTCCCTTCCGTCACAAACTCCACAGCAATTCCAGGCACGTTTTTGTAGTCATAGTCTGAGCGCAGGATGTAAGTGAACACGAAAGCCATCGGTCCCCCCTTCACCTGCTTCTCCACCAGGCTTCCAGTGGCATCAACAAAGATGCGAAGGCGCCCTAAGGAATCTGGTGATTGGGGAATGGAAAATGAGGGATGGAAAATGATGAACCATGCTCTAGCAGCTTTGCTGCATGCTTGACAAGGAAGGGTGGAAATAGAAGATAGCCAAAGGGCCTGGAAAACACCCACTGAACCATCAAAGCCACAGATTCATCTTCTGAATCCAATACTGCCTGCACTTCAAGCGACTGCAAACAGCTCTATCTGTTGAAAAGCTTCTGGAAAAGCTCCTTCCATGGAAAAGGAACTGGATGGGCATGGCGTTGTTTGGCCTTGTCCCGTTGCAGGCTAGCAGAGATGGAGGAAGACGTGGGGACACCCTCATAGAGGCCAGCGTCTTGCAGGTTCTCGGGGTGCTCGTGGAGGGCTTTTGTGGCCATCCCGGATGGTCCCAACCTCTCCGCCTTCATGCACGCCTTGAACTTGTCCATGTCGTAGAGCTTGATGTATCCCCTGAATTTCAACATTCTCAAATTCAGCCTGCCCTTCTCAGATAAAGCGCAGAACAGTATAGTAGTTGAGACATTGCATGGATGTCCTCGCTCAATGTCCCCGGTGGCCAGCTCGATGTTGAGGGTCACCTCCTTGGTGTCCCTTAAACTATGGGGAATGAAATTTCAGGAATGAGAAAATGAAAACGGGATGTAAATTACAGGTGCTGAGCGTTCCTGCAGGATAATTCTGTAGCATGCCTTGCAGAGGATACAGATGATGCCGGCATGGAAGAAGGGAGTAGAGCTTTTAGTTTCCTCCCTGGGCCAAATAGAAGCTGTCAATGTCAATGATAAGAGGAATGAGCAAACGTTGAAATGACGGCGTGTAGATGGCCGCGTCAAATGCGGCAATGCGGATTTATCTGAGTGATCGCAGGGATGAGGATGGACGCATAGGTAGGGGCCAGCCTAATCTGTGTCCGAGTGTCTTCTTGTTTGCCCTCTGGCCTGGAGGCGACTGCAACTAGCTGGAGTAGACTTGTGGGAATGGAAAATGGGGAATGGAAAATGAGGAATGGAGAATGGGGAATAGGAAAGAAAAGTGGCCAAACTCATGCGTTTGAAGTCTTCCATTCCAACGTCGATGGTGAATTTGTCGGGCAGGTAGGGGACATGGGGCGCTGGCATTCCAGGAAGGCTGGGAGTGCCAGACTGCGGGAAGCAACCCCCGTACGCAGGTGTCTTGGCAACAGCGAAGGACTTCTGAGCTTTGGGCATCTTCTTTGGCTTAGGGCTGCTGACGATGCTCATGTCAGTCCCCGTGCTATCACTGGCCACACTCGATTCGCTTGACAAGCTTGTGAGTGGAGGGCAATTGCGGGGTTTTGCCATCACGAGCCTGTTAGGGACACAGCAGTGGCAGGAAGCAGGCAGGCAGTGGCGCCATTCTAGGCAGGAACAAATTGTGCATTTCATACTCGAGTGCAGCCTGAGTGTCAATTTTACTGGTAGTGTAATGGAAAAAACTTTCAGGGAAAGGAAATTAAGTTGCGGCAATAGCACATATTATTCTTTTGTGATTCCATGGCCATTAAGGGTGATTTCAAAAAGAATCAAAAATCAGGAATCAAAAATCAGGAATCAAAAATCAGGAATAGCCATTACTGAGTTTTGGTGATTGGGGAATGGAATAGTAGGGATTGAAAATCGCATTCAATAGTTCCAGTTTCATCAAAGATGCAAACAAAAACCAGAAAATCATGAATAGATGGCCAGCATGATGGCTTCGCGTGTGTGCTCGGCGGCTTTCTTGATGGTAAGGTGGATGCCGCCAGCATTGAGGTCGCGGGTGCACAGCGAGTGCATGTGGAGCGTGAAGCCAGAGCCCAGCTTCTGGCTCAGCAGGCTGAGCACCAGCTTGTACTCTGCCCACTGTCTCTCCCAGAACACCTCAAACTCAGGCAATACATGACCAGGTGAAGAGGACGAATTGGAAATAGAGGAAGAACCTCCAGGATGTAGGTGAGGGGGTTGAAGCTGACCACGAGGTGTGGAGTTGGTGCCAGGATGGACACTTGCAGTGTGTACTCCTTGGCCAGGTCATTGGCACAGCCCGCCTGCAATCTCTCTCCTCCTTTTCCACTGGCCATATCACTAGGAATGAGGAATAAGGAATGGGATTGCAGTCTTTGGCAATTACACTTACATTTTGTTCCAAATAAAAAAGAACAAACCATGGCATTGGCTCACTGGTAGCCAGTGATCCAGCTGGAGTTGACCATCTCGAAATGGGGGCAGACATTGTTGCAGCCCAACTGCACCACCATGTGCATGATGTTTGCCAGCTTGACCTTCTACAAAAAGGGTTTTTCCGCCAATTCATCTGCTACAATATAGCATTATGTGCTAATGGTTTCAGCAAATGCAATCAGTGACTTCAGGTGCTCTATCCCAGCTCCACGCATGCACACCAGTAGCCAAGGGCAGGGGGCGCCGGTGACACTGTCTGCATCCACTCCCCACATCTGGCTATCAGCAATGATGAGCACAGATGGGCTTTGCCTACAATGAGTGGTTCCTGATAAGCAATGCATGGAATGGTGTGGGTGGCTAACTGGTTGAATGAGTTGAGAGGCACAGAGTGGCAGAACTTTGTCTTGCGCTGATCGTGGGCCACTTGAAGCATCATTTTTACACCTTACCCAATTCACTGCAATCTTGGCTTTGCTAGCAGCAAGTAAATGCGGGGCGGAAGAACCTTATGCGTAGAATTTCATCTGCACATTTCTCTATCGCGCTAGCTTTAGCCTGGACTCCATCAAGAGATGCGCAGGCAGCTGCCAGAAAGGCAAGCCAAATCGCCATGAGATGCAAGTGAGCAGGCTTCCTGACCATCCCTGCTACAGTTTCTCTCCTATTTCATTTGCTCTCACCCTCTCACTGCTATACAAAATGTGCGATCTTTCACTATGTGATTATGAATGCTGCAGCAACAGCCTTTGATACCCATTTCTTCTCAACACCAAAAAACAATTCATTTCACAGCTGACAACAATTCATTTCACAGCCGACAACCTGAAAATCCATTTTCCATTTTCCATTCCTCAACTATTAAATGTCAAATTTTGCCAATTTTCAATTGAAAATTGGCAAAACAAAGTTCATTTCTGCACTCACTGCATCACTAGCTTTCGATTGATACCCATTGGATGTGTTTTTGATTAGAAATGGAAAAGTCGAAAAAAAATTGTTCCAGTCTTAATTTTCACTAAGTACGTAGTTAAGGGTCAGACCATTTATTCAGGATAGTTAATATTGCATTAATCTGAACATGAATGATATCCAGCCTACAGTATCCTAACTACTTTGTGGGACTTAGTTATGTAGATTTTGCATCTTTATGGGTTACCTGGAGTCATTTTATGCTGAAAATATATGAGGAATGAGTGCCAAAAATTTTCCATTCCTGAGGAATGAGTGCCAAAAATTTTCCATTCCTGAGGAATGAGTGCCAAAAATTTTCCATTCCTGAGGAATGAGTGCCAAAAATTTTCTATTCCTCAAAAAAAAGGGCAAAAATTGGGTTTTTTTTCAGAAAACTTGCGTCGACAGCCCCAAAAATGAAAACGACGCAGAAGGAGTGGCACCATTCGACGCAGAATTGTCCATTACGTAACCCTTTGTAGTTAGTTTCATACTTTTTCAACAAAATTTTGAAGAAAACGTAGAAGAAATGCAAAAAATTTAGCCAAGGAATGGAAATATGGGGTACAGGAATGGAAAATTGAGGAACAGGAATGGAAATATGTTCCTGTTTCAGGACAGGAATGGAATTGCAGAACTCCCGGCAACGTAGCAGTCCTGCCACCCCGTGCCCATGCAAAAGGGAGAGAAGAGATGGACCCACCGCGACCATGGTGTCCAGAGCCTTGCGGCTGTTGGAGGCAAGCATGACGAGGCCCATGGCGAGGCCGGCGGCCTCCCCGCTGACGGCGTTGTCCTGGTGCAGGGCCACCTGAAGGGTGATGTAGCAGTCCTGCCGCCCCGTGCTCATGCAAAAGGGAGAGAAGAGATGGACCCACCGCGACCATGGCATCCAGAGCCTCGCGGCTGTCGGAGGCGAGCATGACGAGGCCCATGGCGAGGCCAGCGGCCTCCCCGCTGACAGCGTTGTCCTGGTGCAGGGCCACCTGAAGGGCGACGTAGCAGTCCTGCCGCCCCGTGCCCATGCAAAAGGGAGAGAAGAGATGGACCCACCACGACCATGGCGTCCAGAGCCTCGCGGCTGTTGGAGGCGAGCATGACGAGGCCCATGGCGAGGCCGGCGGCCTCCCCACTGACGGCGTTGTCCTGGTGCAGGGCCACCTGAAGGGCGACGTAGCAGTCCTGCTGCCCCGTGCCCATGCAAAAGGGAGGAAGAGATGGACCCACCCCGACCATGGCGTCCAGAGCCTCGCGGCTGTTGGAGGCAAGCATGACAAGGCCCATGGCGAGGCCGGTGGCCTCCCTGCTGACAGCGTTGTCCTGGTGCAGGGCCAACTGAAGGGCGACGTAGCAGTCCTGCTGCCCCGTTCCCATGCAAAAGGGAGAGAAGAGATGGACCCACCGCGACCATGGCGTCCAGAGCCTCGCGGCTGTTGGAGGCGAGCATGACGAGGCCCATGGCGAGGCCGGCGGCCTCCCCACTGACGGCGTTGTCCTGGTGCAGGGCCACCTGAAGGGCGACGTAGCAGTCCTGCTGCCCCGTGCCCATGCAAAAGGGAGAGAAGAGATGGACCCACTGCGACCATGGCATCCAGAGCCTCGCGGCTGTTGGAGGCGAGCATGACGAGGCCCATGGTGAGGCCGGCGGCCTCCCCGCTGATGGCGTTGTCCTGGTGCAGAGCCACCTGAAGGGCGACGTAGCAGTCCTGCCGCCCCATGTCCATGCAAAAGGGAGAGAAAAGATGGACCCACCCCGACCATGGCGTCCAGAGCCTCGCGGCTGTTGGAGGTGAGCATGACGAGGCCCATGGCGAGGCAGGCGGCCTCCCCGCTGATGGCGTTGTCCTGGTGCAGGGCCACCTGAAGGGCGACGTAGCAGTCCTGCCGCCCCGTGCCCATGCAAAAGGGAGAGAAGAGATGGACCCACCCCGACCATGGCATCCAGAGCCTCGCGGCTGTTGGAGGCGAGCATGACGAGGCCCATGGCGAGGCCGGCGGCCTCCCCGCTGATGGCGTTGTCCTGGTGCAGAGCCACCTGAAGGGCGACGTAGCAGTCCTGCCGCCCCGTGCCCATGCAAAAGGGAGGAAGAGATGGACCCACCCCGACCATGGCGTCCAGAGCCTCGCGAATGTTGGAGGCGAGCATGACGAGGCCCATGGCGAGGCCGGCGGCCTCCCCGCTGATGGCGTTGTCCTGGTGCAGGGCCACCTGAAGGGCGACGTAGCAGTCCTGCCGCCCCGTGCCCATGCAAAAGGGAGGAAGAGATGGACCCACCCCGACCATGGCGTCCAGAGCCTCGCGGCTGTTGGAGGCGAGCATGACGAGGCCCATGGCGAGGCCGGCGGCCTCCCCACTGACAGCGTTGTCCTGGTGCAGGGCCACCTGAAGGGCGACGTAGCAGTCCTGCCGCCCCGTGCCCATGCAAAAGGGAGGAAGAGATGGACCCACCCTGACCATGGCGTCCAGAGCCTCGCGGCTGTTGGAGGCGAGCATGACGAGGCCCATGGCGAGGCCGGCAGCCTCCCCGCTGACGGCGTTGTCCTGGTGCAGGGCCACCTGAAGGGCGACGTAGCAGTCCTGCTGCCCCGTGCCCATGCAAAAGGGAGGAAGAGATGGACCCACCCCGACCATGGCGTCCAGAGCCTCGCGGCTGTTGGAGGCGAGCATGACGAGGCCCATGGCGAGGCCGGCGGCCTCCCCGCTGACGGCGTTGTCCTGGTGCAGGGCCACCTGAGGGGCGACGTAGCAGTCCTGCCGCCCCGTGCCCATGCAAAAGGGAGGAAGAGATGGACCCACCCCGACCATGGCGTCCAGAGCCTCGCGGCTGTTGGAGGCGAGCATGACGAGGCCCATGGCGAGGCCGGCGGCCTCCCCACTGACAGCGTTGTCCTGGTGCAGGGCCACCTGAAGGGTGACGTAGCAGTCCTGCCGCCCCATGCCCATGCAAAAGGGAGGAAGAGATGGACCCACCCCGACCCCTCCAGAACACTCCCAGACTTTTTTGAAAAAGTCCGGGAGTGCTCTCACTTTCACTTCCCTTTTTCTCCTCACTAAGCCTAAGCCTAAACCTAAGCCTAAGCCTAAGCCTAAGCCTAAGCCTAAAACTAAAACTAAGCGCAAGCCTTAGTTAAGAGGAAATGAAAAGTGAGAACACTCCCGGACTTCTCAAAAACTCCGGGAGTGTTCTGACCCCACCCCGACCATGGCGTCCAGAGCCTCGCGGCTGTTGGAGGCGAGCATGACGAGGCCCATGGCGAGGCCGGTGGCCTCCCCGCTGACAGCGTTGTCCTGGTGCAGGGCCACCTGAAGGGTGACGTAGCAGTCCTCCCGCCCCGTGCCCATGCAAAAGGGAGGAAGAGATGGACCCACCCTGACCATGGCGTCCAGAGCCTCGCGGCTGTTGGAGGCGAGCATGACGAGGCCCATGGCGAGGCCAGCGGCCTCCCCGCTGACGGGGTTGTCCTGGTGCAGAGCCACCTGAAGGGCGACGTAGCAGTCCTGCCGCCCCATGTCCATGCAAAAGGGAGAGAAAAGATGGACCCACCCCGACCATGGCGTCCAGAGCCTCGCGGCTGTTGGAGGCGAGCATGACGAGGCCCATGGCGAGGCCGGCGGCCTCCCCGCTGATGGCGTTGTCCTGGTGCAGGGCCACCTGAAGGGTGACGTAGCAGTCCTGCCGCCCCGTGCCCATGCAAAAGGGAGAGAAGAGATGGACCCACCACGACCATGGCGTCCAGAGCCTCGCGGCTGTTGGAGGCGAGCATGACGAGGCCCATGGTGAGGCCGGCGGCCTCCCCGCTGACGGCGTTGTCCTGGTGCAGGGCCACCTGAAGGGCGACGTAGCAGTCCTCCCGCCCCGTGCCCATGCAAAAGGGAGAGAAGAGATGGACCCACTGCGACCATGGCGTCCAGAGCCTCGCGGCTGTTGGAGGCGAGCATGACGAGGCCCATGGCGAGGCCGTGGCCTCCCCGCTGACGGCGTTGTCCTGGTGCAGGGCCACCTGAAGGGCGACGTAGCAGTCCTGCCGCCCCGTGCCCATGCAAAAGGGAGGAAGAGATGGACCCACCCCGACCATGGCGTCCAGAGCCTCGCGGCTGTTGGAGGCGAGCATGACGAGGCCCATGGCGAGGCCGGCGGCCTCCCCGCTGACGGCGTTGTCCTGGTGCAGGGCCACCTGAAGGGCGACGTAGCAGTCCTGCCGCCCCGTGCCCATGCAAAAGGGAGAGAAGAGATGGACCCACTGCGACCATGGCGTCCAGAGCCTCGCGGCTGTTGGAGGCGAGCATGACGAGGCCCATGGCGAGGCCGGCGGCCTCCCCACTGACGGCGTTGTCCTGGTGCAGGGCCACCTGAAGGGCGACGTAGCAGTCCTGCCGCCCCGTGCCCATGCAAAAGGGAGGAAGAGATGGACCCACCCTGACCATGGCGTCCAGAGCCTCGCGGCTGTTGGAGGCGAGCATGACGAGGCCCATGGCGAGGCCGGCAGCCTCCCCGCTGACGGCGTTGTCCTGGTGCAGGGCCACCTGAAGGGTGACGTAGCAGTCCTGCCGCCCCATGCCCATGCAAAAGGGAGGAAGAGATGGACCCACCCCGACCCCTCCAGAACACTCCCGGACTTTTTTGAAAAAGTCCGGGAGTGCTCTCACTTTCACTTCCCTTTTTCTCCTCACTAAGCCTAAGCCTAAACCTAAGCCTAAGCCTAAGCCTAAAACTAAAACTAAGCGCAAGCCTTAGTTAAGAGGAAATGAAAAGTGAGAGCACTCCCGGACTTCTCAAAAACTCCGGGAGTGTTCTAACCCCACCCCGACCATGGCGTCCAGAGCCTCGCGGCTGTTGGAGGCGAGCATGACGAGGCCCATGGCGAGGCCGGCGGCCTCCCCGCTGACGGGGTTGTCCTGGTGCAGAGCCACCTGAAGGGCGACGTAGCAGTCCTGCCGCCCCATGTCCATGCAAAAGGGAGAGAAAAGATGGACCCACCCCGACCATGGCGTCCAGAGCCTCGCGGCTGTTGGAGGCGAGCATGACGAGGCCCATGGCGAGGCCGGCGGCCTCCCCACTGACAGCGTTGTCCTGGTGCAGGGCCACCTGAAGGGCGACGTAGCAGTCCTGCCGCCCCGTGCCCATGCAAAAGGGAGAGAAGAGATGGACCCACCGCGACCATGGCGTCCAGAGCCTCGCGGCTGTTGGAGGCGAGCATGACGAGGCCCATGGCGAGGCCGGCGGCCTCCCCGCTGACGGCGTTGTCCTGGTGCAGGGCCACCTGAAGGGCGACGTAGCAGTCCTGCCGCCCCGTGCCCATGCAAAAGGGAGAGAAGAGATGGACCCACCGCGACCATGGCGTCCAGAGCCTCGCGGCTGTTGGAGGCGAGCATGACGAGGCCCATGGCAAGGCCGGCGGCCTCCCCGCTGACGGCGTTGTCCTGGTGCAGGGCCACCTGAAGGGCGACGTAGCAGTCCTGCCGCCCCGTGCCCATGCAAAAGGGAGAGAAGAGATGGACCCACCGCGACCATGGCGTCCAGAGCCTCGCGGCTGTTGGAGGCGAGCATGACGAGGCCCATGGCGAGGCCGGCGGCCTCCCCGCTGACGGCGTTGTCCTGGTGCAGGGCCACCTGAAGGGCGACGTAGCAGTCCTGCCGCCCCGTGCCCATGCAAAAGGGAGAGAAGAGATGGACCCACCGCGACCATGGCGTCCAGAGCCTCGCGGCTGTTGGAGGCGAGCATGACGAGGCCCATGGCGAGGCCGGCGGCCTCCCCACTGACGGCGTTGTCCTGGTGCAGGGCCACCTGAAGGGCGACGTAGCAGTCCTGCCGCCCCGTGCCCATGCAAAAGGGAGAGAAGAGATGGACCCACCGCGACCATGGCGTCCAGAGCCTCGCGGCTGTTGGAGGCGAGCATGACGAGGCCCATGGCGAGGCCGGCGGCCTCCCCGCTGACGGCATTGTCCTGGTGCAGGGCCACCTGAAGGGCGACGTAGCAGTCCTGCCGCCCCGTGCCCATGCAAAAGGGAGAGAAGAGATGGACCCACCGCGACCATGGCGTCCAGAGCCTCGCGGCTGTTGGAGGCGAGCATGACGAGGCCCATGGCGAGGCCGGCGGCCTCCCCGCTGACGGCGTTGTCCTGGTGCAGGGCCACCTGAAGGGCGACGTAGCAGTCCTGCCGCCCCGTGCCCATGCAAAAGGGAGAGAAGAGATGGACCCACCGCGACCATGGCGTCCAGAGCCTCGCGGCTGTTGGAGGCGAGCATGACGAGGCCCATGGCGAGGCCGGCGGCCTCCCCGCTGACGGCGTTGTCCTGGTGCAGGGCCACCTGAAGGGCGACGTAGCAGTCCTGCCGCCCCGTGCCCATGCAAAAGGGAGAGAAGAGATGGACCCACCGCGACCATGGCGTCCAGAGCCTCGCGGCTGTTGGAGGCGAGCATGACGAGGCCCATGGCGAGGCCGGCGGCCTCCCCGCTGACGGCGTTGTCCTGGTGCAGGGCCACCTGAAGGGCGACGTAGCAGTCCTGCCGCCCCGTGCCCATGCAAAAGGGAGAGAAGAGATGGACCCACCGCGACCATGGCGTCCAGAGCCTCGCGGCTGTTGGAGGCGAGCATGACGAGGCCCATGGCGAGGCCGGCGGCCTCCCCGCTGACGGCGTTGTCCTGGTGCAGGGCCACCTGAAGGGCGACGTAGCAGTCCTGCCGCCCCGTGCCCATGCAAAAGGGAGAGAAGAGATGGACCCACCGCGACCATGGCGTCCAGAGCCTCGCGGCTGTTGGAGGCGAGCATGACGAGGCCCATGGCGAGGCCGGCGGCCTCCCCGCTGACGGCGTTGTCCTGGTGCAGGGCCACCTGAAGGGCGACGTAGCAGTCCTGCCGCCCCGTGCCCATGCAAAAGGGAGAGAAGAGATGGACCCACCGCGACCATGGCGTCCAGAGCCTCGCGGCTGTTGGAGGCGAGCATGACGAGGCCCATGGCGAGGCCGGCGGCCTCCCCGCTGACGGCGTTGTCCTGGTGCAGGGCCTCCTGAAGGGCGACGTAGCAGTCCTGCCGCCCCGTGCCCATGCAAAAGGGAGAGAAGAGATGGACCCACCGCGACCATGGCGTCCAGAGCCTCGCGGCTGTTGGAGGCGAGCATGACGAGGCCCATGGCGAGGCCGGCGGCCTCCCCGCTGACGGCGTTGTCCTGGTGCAGGGCCACCTGAAGGGCGACGTAGCAGTCCTGCCGCCCCGTGCCCATGCAAAAGGGAGAGAAGAGATGGACCCACCGCGACCATGGCGTCCAGAGCCTCGCGGCTGTTGGAGGCGAGCATGACGAGGCCCATGGCGAGGCCGGCGGCCTCCCCGCTGACGGCGTTGTCCTGGTGCAGGGCCACCTGAAGGGCGACGTAGCAGTCCTGCCGCCCCGTGCCCATGCAAAAGGGAGAGAAGAGATGGACCCACCGCGACCATGGCGTCCAGAGCCTCGCGGCTGTTGGAGGCGAGCATGACGAGGCCCATGGCGAGGCCGGCGGCCTCCCCGCTGACGGCGTTGTCCTGGTGCAGGGCCACCTGAAGGGCGACGTAGCAGTCCTGCCGCCCCGTGCCCATGCAAAAGGGAGAGAAGAGATGGACCCACCGCGACCATGGCGTCCAGAGCCTCGCGGCTGTTGGAGGCGAGCATGACGAGGCCCATGGCGAGGCCGGCGGCCTCCCCGCTGACGGCGTTGTCCTGGTGCAGGGCCACCTGAAGGGCGACGTAGCAGTCCTGCCGCCCCGTGCCCATGCAAAAGGGAGAGAAGAGATGGACCCACCGCGACCATGGCGTCCAGAGCCTCGCGGCTGTTGGAGGCGAGCATGACGAGGCCCATGGCGAGGCCGGCGGCCTCCCCGCTGACGGCGTTGTCCTGGTGCAGGGCCACCTGAAGGGCGACGTAGCAGTCCTGCCGCCCCGTGCCCATGCAAAAGGGAGAGAAGAGATGGACCCACCGCGACCATGGCGTCCAGAGCCTCGCGGCTGTTGGAGGCGAGCATGACGAGGCCCATGGCGAGGCCGGCGGCCTCCCCGCTGACGGCGTTGTCCTGGTGCAGGGCCACCTGAAGGGCGACGTAGCAGTCCTGCCGCCCCGTGCCCATGCAAAAGGGAGAGAAGAGATGGACCCACCGCGACCATGGCGTCCAGAGCCTCGCGGCTGTTGGAGGCGAGCATGACGAGGCCCATGGCGAGGCCGGCGGCCTCCCCGCTGACGGCGTTGTCCTGGTGCAGGGCCACCTGAAGGGCGACGTAGCAGTCCTGCCGCCCCGTGCCCATGCAAAAGGGAGAGAAGAGATGGACCCACCGCGACCATGGCGTCCAGAGCCTCGCGGCTGTTGGAGGCGAGCATGACGAGGCCCATGGCGAGGCCGGCGGCCTCCCCGCTGACGGCGTTGTCCTGGTGCAGGGCCACCTGAAGGGCGACGTAGCAGTCCTGCCGCCCCGTGCCCATGCAAAAGGGAGAGAAGAGATGGACCCACCGCGACCATGGCGTCCAGAGCCTCGCGGCTGTTGGAGGCGAGCATGACGAGGCCCATGGCGAGGCCGGCGGCCTCCCCGCTGACGGCGTTGTCCTGGTGCAGGGCCACCTGAAGGGCGACGTAGCAGTCCTGCCGCCCCGTGCCCATGCAAAAGGGAGAGAAGAGATGGACCCACCGCGACCATGGCGTCCAGAGCCTCGCGGCTGTTGGAGGCGAGCATGACGAGGCCCATGGCGAGGCCGGCGGCCTCCCCGCTGACGGCGTTGTCCTGGTGCAGGGCCACCTGAAGGGCGACGTAGCAGTCCTGCCGCCCCGTGCCCATGCAAAAGGGAGAGAAGAGATGGACCCACCGCGACCATGGCGTCCAGAGCCTCGCGGCTGTTGGAGGCGAGCATGACGAGGCCCATGGCGAGGCCGGCGGCCTCCCCGCTGACGGCGTTGTCCTGGTGCAGGGCCACCTGAAGGGCGACGTAGCAGTCCTGCCGCCCCGTGCCCATGCAAAAGGGAGAGAAGAGATGGACCCACCGCGACCATGGCGTCCAGAGCCTCGCGGCTGTTGGAGGCGAGCATGACGAGGCCCATGGCGAGGCCGGCGGCCTCCCCGCTGACGGCGTTGTCCTGGTGCAGGGCCACCTGAAGGGCGACGTAGCAGTCCTGCCGCCCCGTGCCCATGCAAAAGGGAGAGAAGAGATGGACCCACCGCGACCATGGCGTCCAGAGCCTCGCGGCTGTTGGAGGCGAGCATGACGAGGCCCATGGCGAGGCCGGCGGCCTCCCCGCTGACGGCGTTGTCCTGGTGCAGGGCCACCTGAAGGGCGACGTAGCAGTCCTGCCGCCCCGTGCCCATGCAAAAGGGAGAGAAGAGATGGACCCACCGCGACCATGGCGTCCAGAGCCTCGCGGCTGTTGGAGGCGAGCATGACGAGGCCCATGGCGAGGCCGGCGGCCTCCCCGCTGACGGCGTTGTCCTGGTGCAGGGCCACCTGAAGGGCGACGTAGCAGTCCTCCCGCACCGTGCCCATGGTGGCCAGGCCGAGGCCGAGGCAGGCTCCGTGCACCATCGGGTACCGCGGCTCCGGCCCCTCCTCCGTCCAGCTGCCCTAGAGAACTACAGATTTGATAGACAAATGGAGGCAAGTCCCACCCTTCTACAGGGGGGTCGGGGGATCAGCGCCAGGCAGCAAATTATAGTTCTCATGCCAACTTTGTGCTTCTCTGGCGCTTGAATTACGCTGAATTGAATTACGCCCTAAACCTATATTTTTGATGTCTCAAAATGCAAAAAAAAATGAGCTGAATTTGTCTTGTACCTTTGTCAGTCTTGGTGCTGTTATAAGGAATTGACGATATATTTAGGGCAAAAACCTAAATCTTGATGTTTTGGAAATTTGAACAAGAATAATTAGTTTTTGAGTGAAATCAGTTGTAATTTCGGCATATACCTGGGGGGAGGTAACGAATCACATTACTAACTTGGAAGGCAAAATTTCTGCGTCATTTTACTTCTGAGGCCATAAATCGGCTGAATATAAGAGTTAGTAAGAAGCTGCACGTTTTTACACTTATGAAGTAAGGATAGTCGTATTTACACACAAAAAATCAGAACAAACGATTGATCCTGAGGAGTTTTATAAGCATTTGAAAAAGGGCAAAATTTAGAGTAATAATATCTGGTACTATCGGCAAGCCTAAATTGAATATCTTTTCTCCTAAAAATTAGATTAACCCGAGTTCTAAGTCAAAGAAATACTTCTACTACAAGTGGAATCTGCTTCTAAGACAATTGCATTTTGTTTTAGCGCGCAATTCAGTGGCTCTTTCCATTGGGCGCCAAAACAATATGCAGTTGGCTCAGCACATTCCACTTGTAGTAGAAGTATTTCTTTGACTTTGAACTCGGGCTAATCGAATTTTTGGGAGAAAAGATATTCAATTTAGGCTTGCCGATGGTACCAGATATTTCATCTACTTTTAAGATAAAAACAAAACAGTTGGTTACAACTAAGTATCGAACCTGAAAATATCTGAAACGAGTTAAATAGACACGCCACTTTACCACACAGCCCTATAAGCTTCAACATCTCTAGTTAGGCTTTATTGATTGTGTATCCAATCCCTTTGCCTTTTCGGGTGTACCCTTTACTGTTGGCCGATTGAATACCACTAGCGTCCATTGAATAGATGCGGAGAAGGAGGAGGAGAAGGAGAAAAAGGAGTTTGGACAAATGGTTATTTGCATTTTTCATGATGAAATAATTCGTTTTGTTCCAAAGTCAAAAATAAACTATAGTCAATTCTGTGTTACTCTTTCCAATGGAAAAAGAATTACAACGATTGGAGCTTCCTGTGACGAGCAGCAGCCTTATCAAAATTAAGATCTAGCAATAACCCCAAAACATACACCGGGGTCGAAAAGAGGGCTGGGCGCTGACGGTCGCTCCACTCCCTCGCGCCAGCCCAATGCTGTAAATTCCGCTATTGAAATAACCTGCTTGAGGTGTCGCATGAGGGTGTCGACGACTTTACGGGTGCCGTGGTTGGCGTGGATGAGGCCGAGGGCGTAGAGGGCCCCGCCCTCCATGATGTGCCCCGAACTGGCTGCCGCTGAGTCCTTTGGCGGGTTCGGCTCCAGCACCTCCACCTCCACCGCCTCCAACTCCTGGTCCTCCACTGCTTCCAACTCCTGCCCCGGACTGACGCCTGCTGAGAGCTCTGGCAGGTAGGGCTCCAGCAGCTCCATCGCCTTCGACTCGTGACCCTGTGGGAGGCCAGCTCTTTCATCTCATGATGTTTGGTAAAGCGTAAGAACCTTGTGAACTATGCCTAGAGTCCCCATGGCGCTGAACTGGGACCAGTTGGTGGCCTTGGAGACCCATTCTACATTCTCGCTGTAAGTAATGAGGCGTTAAAGAATGACAGGAGGGAATATACAGCCCGGCTCGGCTAAAATTTGTCAAAATGTACAAAGTTGCTGTGAGCTTCAGAGTTATTGAATTTTCTTAAAACTTTCAGGAAACATACTTCCAACGCTCTAGTTAATTTCTTGAAAAGGAGAGCGTTCAAATTTTAACTGGAGCCATTTTATGGCAAATTTAGTAAAGGCAGTCAGAAAAAAGCTTTTTATAAATGCGCCACTTTTGTTATGGGTGATCGCAGAATTTAGCTGACCTTCCTTAAGCTTGCGTTTAAACCGCCAAAAAACAGCTGAAACACAAAGACAGAGTGTACCAGGAGGTGTGTCAGACAACGGCCTCCCGAAAGAGGTCAAAGACCTGGCCTTCCTGATGAGTCTCTGCTCTGGGTGGCTGTGGGGTTTAGCAAGAAGGAGTACTAGCTCACAATGTCAACCGCAAGCCCAATCTCAACGCCATCAAGATAACGCTTTGAAAGGAGCAGAGCCCTACCAATGCAGATGCTTCAAAAGGCTGCCCAGGCAGTCCCCTCTCGTCTCAAGCTGATCAAAAAGCCAAGGGAGGAGTCATTGAACAATAATTTGCAAAACTTTGGCATGCCTATCATTTTTTTCTCACTGTCCATGTGAAGTTTATCATAATTACAACGGATTTATTTTTGAATTTTCAATTTTCGATGAGCCAATACTAAATTTTTCATTACGCCAGTGTACCTTGCCCATTTGCTCTTAAACTTTGGCACAATAAACTTCAGATATAGTAATACAAAACCTGAAAAAATGAAGCAAATCGAGCATTCCTAGCGCAAGAACGAGGCCGCAACATTTTGACAAATTTTAGCCGAGCTGGGCTGTAAAGTGGGTGGAAACCAGAGGAAGTCGTCGGTGGCAGTGCCGAAGTGCAGGAAGCCATTGGCGATGACGGTGGCGGTGTGGCCGATGGCGTTGCGCACGCTCTCCTTGATGGACTTGAGGACGAGCATGTCCGTCTTGTTGTTCTTGACGAGGAACTGCGTCTGCAGGTTGATCGTCTCCGTCCCGCTCAGAATCCGCTTCAGCTCCGGCCTCACCACCTTCTTCAATCACTGCCATTGCTTTTGCGCCCCAAGACATAGGCCTGGACTAGGACTAGCCAGGAACACTTGGTACAAGTGCTGCTGGGTCCAACTTTGGACCAGGTCGAAGGCGAACTGATAGCCGACCAGCAGCTTCTTCTCCTTCCCCTTGCAAAGGCTGCGCATGGATGTGCTGGTGGTGAGAGGAATGGAGGTGTATGAAAGGAGGGTAGAGGAATAGAAGGATGAAGGAAACCTCTCCGTCGGCGTTGAGGAGTTTGTTGAGGATGGCGGCGACCTCCTGTGGGTCCTCGAGGCCGATGAGGGACTGGCACATGGCCAAGTAGTCCGGCAGCTCAGCCTCCGAGTAGAGCTGGAAGAGGGTACGCAGCAGCTCGTTGTGGTACGAGCGATTCTGCACCAGCGTCCGATCCACGCTCTCGCAGTAGCCCATCAGACTCACCCCCTCCCCACCCTGCCAGCCATCCTTCTCCTTCTCCACAGACTATCTAGAAGCAGAGGAAGAGAAGGAACGGCTTTGCGAATGGTGTCCTTGACGACGTCGGTGCGGCGGCATTCGATGGCAAGGCTCAGGGCCTCACGGTACTGGCCCCATCCGACGGACTCCGTGAAATGGTTGTTCACCATGGCCTCCAGCCTCAAAAACACTCCAGCTTTCTCCTCCGTTCTGGGGCTGAGCAGAGGGGAGAGCCTGGGATCGATGGGTCCGAGCTGGTCTTTCTCAGCGGCCGTGACGTCGGGCCTGCTGCTGGCTGCGGTAGACGTCAATCGCCTTCCCTGCACAGGGGACAGAAGGGCGTCGGAGGCTGGCTGGAATAGAGGGATATGAAGTGGGAGATGGAACCGGTGATGAAGTCCTTGTAGAGCTTGTAGGAGTCCTTGGAGAAAAGCGTACCCGCCGACAGAGCCAGACACAGAGCATCATCCGTCTTTCCGAGATGAAAGTAGACCTGCGTCGTTTGTAGCAATTGAGTGGATGAAAGGGGATGGAGGGAGAGGATGAAACCTTGGAGGCCTAAGGCCTAAGCCTAATTTGTTAATTTAGGCTTATTTTATATGCTTTATATTGTAATGGGACAAGTAGAGGTTATCTTAATCAAGTGGGCCAAATCATACAAACGTAAGGCACATTTGCTAGCAAAGCCTCATATTTCATCATACTGAATTCACTGGCCTCGAAGGGGCCAAGGCTGGCTAATTTGCGCTTGAATACAGCATTTGTTGACATATTTTGCCGCCTTACCGCAGCCTCAGACATGCCCTCCTTTCATTAAGCACAGAATATGTCATAACTGGTACCATTCTTCTCTCTTTTCTTTTTTTTTCTTTTCTTATCCCTTTCCTCTGCTCCACCTAGGAGTTATAATTTGGATGGTGTATTATTTGTTGTGTTGGTACAGCTCCTATTATGCTAGTTAATCTCCGGCTGTGAGGGGAGTGGGAGTGGGATGGCTTTTTTTTTTTTCCCTTCCTTTTTTTATTATTTTTGTTTTTATTTTTTTTTTTTCTGTGGTTAATTATTCCTGGAATTTTAATTGGGCCCCCCCTAGGGGGAGCCTCCCAGCGGGGAGAGAAACGGGGGAGATCGTATTTTCATTCCCCTTGAGAAGTAATTAGTTCTGTTGTGGCTGGCGGGCTGCATTATTGGTTGCTGCCCCAGCGCGCGTGTCCTGTTGGTGTATAATAATAGATATTAAAGGAATAGTAGCTTATATCATCTTCCTTCGGTTTGTTTAATTGATTTGTTAAATGGGAAATGGATAAGGAAAATTAAAAAATCCGGTCTCTTTTCTTTTTCTATTAAATTAAATTTGGTTTGGTTGTGGGCTGTTTTTTCTTTTTTGGAGGCTTCAAGCTTGGGTTTCCTGGCTTGCCTGGGGGGCCCATTTTCCTCCTCGCCGTCCCCCCCCCTCTCTCCTGGCCTCCCCTCCCGAACCGGCGGCCCCCTTGTTTTCCTCACTTCCTCTCGGGTCGTTGTTTCCCAACGCAACTTCTGCAGTTCAAAGTTGGAGGAATCCTTAAATAGCCCCCAAATCTGACAAAATGCCAAATCGGCATCGCCGGGGGGGGGGTGGTGCTGGGTTTGAGAGGAAAGGGGGGGCCAGATTATCCTGCTAGATAATGTCAGGCTCCTTTACTTTTCCCTCCCAGCATGTCCACCGAATGCCCAAAAGTCCCTCTTCTATTTTTTTTTTTATTGTTTTGCTCCTCTGCTCTGATTTGTTTAACTTTTTTTTTCTTTGTTGTTATTAATATTTTTTTTTTTTTCTCTTCTTTTTTTTTTTTTTTTTTTTAATCTTATGAATTACTCATCAACCTTTTTCTTCTCAAATTACCAGCGTTTAATCGATTGAAGAGTCTTGCTGGAGTTGTGCCGATCAAAAAGATGGAGCTCGGAAAGTGAACATTTTCGACGGGCAGAGCAACTACGTCATCACTGCTCTCTGCAAAGCTGGCTTCATCGTCATCCAACAGTTGCGCAGCATTAATTCACATCCTCTTCTAAGAAAGAACTTTAAAGGAGAGTAGATGCCAGTGTGGACTTCAAGCGAGGCTGGAGCGACTATAAAGAGAGGCAGTGGACGGGAGCTTTTGGCTAGGACTGGACAACATACATCACTTGACGACTCAGTGCGAACTCAGTCGGATTCAGTTCGACATTTGGGACTGTGCTGGAAACTACAAGTACCAGGACTACAGCTCATTTAGGGTTGCACTATTCTCCTGCCCTTGATATTCAGTGTATCAGTCCGTTTTTGAAAGCATAACCTGTTCAAAGCATTCGAAAATGCAACATAGCGTGAATCCGTTTTTCAGTAGGAGTAACGGAATAGTTCTTGAGTAATGTTAGCGTTAAGCCAAAGTTAAAATCACTGCTATCAGTATTCTGAATAATTTCAACTACATAATTGAAACACCTCGCGAAGATGTGATTCTTGATTTTCTAGACAGTAGAATTTTATTTCAGGTGGAGGATGGAGCTGGACAGTATCGATTGCATGTGAGCGGACCCTCGGGGACAGCTGGGGACAGTCTTACAAACCCTGCCTACAACAACACTTACTGGATCTTAGACGGCATGCCATTTTCCACCCCGGATCGCGACAATGACCAACTGCAGGACGGAAACTGCGCCCAAGATGGGTTTTTAGTTGTCTTTTTTCGACAAGCTATAGTCAGGATTTGAGGTGTCTTAAGTGTTGATGCTAGGAAAAGACTTTTGTACAGAGGCTGGTGGTTCAGTTGCGAGTCTGAATGGGCCTTACATGAGCGGATGCCCCGCCAATACATACCAGATATTTTGGCATTCATGGAAAGCTTTCGACAGCCTGCATCGCGTTGCTGTGGTGTTAACAGCAGGAACATAGCGAGGTGGTTTTTATATTTTTTTTTTTTTGTTTAAGTGAGTTTGTTTTATTTTGTTTTTTTATTATTATTTTTTTGGTAATTTTTTTTTTTTGTTTATATTTTTTTTTTTTGTTTTTGTTTTTTTTGCTGGTAAATTATTGCTGTTTTACTTTTGAAATTTGGGTTAGTTTTATTTTTTTTTTTTTTTTTATTTTGTTTGTTTTATTGGATTCTATAGGCTGTGGGAGAGCTGGTGTGTAGAGTTCGAGGTTTGGCGTGTGGGGAGGTTAAGTTCGTTTCTTTGCGGAGTATGGTTGTTGGTCCTTATTTTGGTATTTTTTTTGCTGACCCCCAACCGGATGTGTTTTGTTTATTGTTATAATAATGTCTATATTGTGTTTTTTGGGATGTTTTTTTGTTTTTGGGTTGCTGTGGTGTAAAGAGGAACATAGCAAGATTCTCTTTCGTAAGTCACCGGAAGAGGCCCGGAAGAGCCGGGAAGGAGAGCGGAACAGGTTAGGGCATCTTGGGGAAAATAGACAGACTGATCACATCCCCCTTCCGCCCGCCTCCTGTCGCCGGAAGAGGGGGCGGGGCAGTGCAGCCTAAACAGGTTGGCCGGAAACTGGCTTCCGATACGCCACAGCGCTCCCGCGGGCCACAAGGAAGGCTGGGTTGGATCATGATGGGAAGGGGGCTAGAGCAGGCAGAGGACGGGACCTTAGAGTCTAGGCAGTTCAACAGACCAGAGGAAGTGAACACTGTTGAGGCTAGCAGGGGATCATAAACTAATTTGACTGTTAAGCAATAGGATCAAGGGTAGGGGGTCTCAACCAAGAAGCGAATTTTGAGATTTGAATTTGAAATAATTTTGAATTTCGAATTGAAAATAATCAAGTCAATTTTCATGAAATTATTGAGGCATATCAGCTCAAGTTTTAAGTGGCTAATTGAATCAAAAATCATTGTTCAAGGTTTACTTGATAGCTTGGAATATTTCAATGTTAGTTTCGAAGAAAACATTAAACTAATCTGTCTCAGTCGTCATTAACATTTGTTTTCGATTTTGAAATAAATGTTAAAGAGCAAGTAAGTTAGTGACGAATTATAAGATTGCTTAATAAGCTTAGACTAACTCAGGTTGATGAAATCGGTTAAGTCTTTTAGGAGAAAAGTTGGCTTTCTGGATTTATGGAAATCTTAAACCCTACTTTGACAAAAACATAATGGTAAATTTACTGTTAGGTATGATATAATTTGCTCAACTAAAGAGAAACTATTTTGACCGACATCAATATTTTAGCTCTAGAATCTTGTGATAGAAAGTTGATGATTAAGCATAAAGTTATTCATCTTGGAGCTTAAGAATTTGGATTTACAAAGTTCTAAATCAATAGGTTAAATCATTTGCTTAAGTTTTTAAACAAAAGGGTGCTTCCAAACTGAGAAACATCAATGAATTTTGCTTAAGTTCTCAGTAAAATATCTTTGAGTAACTAAATAATTTGCGCTAGAAGTTTTAAGCTTAACGTTACAAGATTATAAATGAATTTATTTTCCAAGTTTTGACTGCTGGCGGAGGACAGGAGGGTAAGGAGGGATTGAATGGGAACAGAGCTAGGGGCTGGAAGGGAAGGAGTCCACGACGGCGTTGCGGAGGGCAACAGGCAGCTCAACGGCGGTGCTGGCGCCACTGTCCCCGTTGTCCTCGAGCTCCAGCTCCAGGATCTGGGCCAGGAGGAGAGTGCCAGTCACGGAGTCTGAGGAGGCTGGAGGAGTGAAGGTCCTGGACGATGTTGAGCAGGGCGGTAGGGAGTTCCTCTTCTCACGGACTGGCCGTGTCTTCGTCCAGCTGAGTCTCGCTGCCACACTCCATCCACATCTGGATCAAGGCCATGGAGCTGGAACAGGGGCTGAACGGCAAGAAGAAGGTTGTCCGCGAGGCCCTTGAGTACCCGCCCATCTCCCAGATCATGCTCAGCATAGCTGTTGAGTGCCGTCCGGCATCCATGGAGCTTTGGCTGGCTCTGGCCATACTGGAGACTGGAAGCATGCGTGGACGGAGAACGCGGACGTCTTCAGCATCCACGGGGCCCTCGAGTCCGCGCACTCAGATGTTCTTCACGCCATTGGTGCGGGCAGCTGTTGGCCGCGACCAGGCTCATGAAAGGGATCCTCTGGTTGCGCTAGAAGTCCTGGCGGATGGAGAAGAAGCAGTCCGCGAAGTCGGGGCAGTCGCAGCTGTAGATGCAGATGCCCTGGGGCAGGCTGCAGGGCTCCCCATTGTCCGCGGTGGCAAGAGAGGTGCAGGTGGCGCTGCAGGGGTCGGGGCACTCCATGTAGTGCTGTCCATTCTTGGACTGCTCGACGAGGTCAGAGCAGTAGCGGCAGATGTTGCTGTCCAGTTGCCAATAGCAGTTGGCGTGGTTCACCATGCAGTGGTTGGCCAGGTCCTGGAGGATCACGCAGACGCCCTCCAGGGAGTCCGCCTTGCACGTGTCCTCCACTTAGTCCAACCCCAGCGCCACTGGCTCCGACTCAAGGTGAAGAAGGCGTTGTTGTGGACGATGGGAGTGCCCCCGTTGGAGTAGGACTGGCCGAAGAGGGTGAGGCCCTCGACCAGGATGTCCGCCGTGTCGCTGGCCAGCATCACGTTGGACGCCCTCAAGGGGTATGGCATTCCAGAAGGCGGGAATGGTGTTCTTGAGTATGAGTCCGGAAAAGGAGTGGGTGATGTCCTCTATGGTGGCGTGGCAGGCGAGGATGTAGGCGAAGTAGTTTATTCTTTGCTCCCGGCGGCGGGAAGGTGGGCATAGAGGGTAAGAGGGGTGAAGTGGATTGAAGGGTGTGTCAGTGACGCGGCTGACAGGCATGCGAGTGGCCATGGCGAAGGAGATCACGAGCATGCGGAAGCAGGGCAAGGGGCCGAAGGGTTTCTGGCCGTGCTAGCAGATGGCCTGCGGCCATTTTAATCCATTTTCTACTCGCTTCTGGCAACGACGGTAATGGAGTGTTGACAGGGAGAGTGTGGCAGGAAGCAGTAGCAGGGGCTGTTCTGAACAGAGTTGTTGGCCAGCTGTCTGTTGCTGAAGGCGGGCGGCAAGAGAGTGGAGTTGCAGTGGACGCGGTATACGATGGCGTACTTGTTGTAGGCCTTGAAGAACAGATTGCAGCTGACGCCATCCACAAAACCATCAAGAACGCGGTGCCCCTTTGTTCAGGAAGTGTGCTGTCTGGTAGGCATCTGTGAGGCCAGCTTGGCCAGCGTTTGCATGCCCAGCACCTCCCAGTGCTCTCGATGGTGCTGAGCAAGGAAGGCTTTGTATGCTTCGTTGGTGCCCAAGATCCAGAGGGGCAGCTGGAGGCCGCAGCCGGCGTAGATGATGATGACATAGGCGTTGGCGATGGCCACCTCTGAGCGGCCGCCCACCACGGCCGACCAAGTAGTCGGCCTGGAGCAGCTGTGCTGTGTGAGCTGTTGAGGGCAGAGAAGGGCGGCATAGCAGAGGTGGCAGGCGAAGACGTTGATGGTGGTCTGCTCGTCCTTGAGGTGCGTCTGCAGCTCCAGGAAGTCCACACACTTCAGCAGACAGAAGCCGTACTGGAAGCCTTCTTCAATCGCTCCGAATCGGGCTCTCTTGGTGGAGGCTGAAGCTTCGCGGTGGTTGGGGCCAGTGGAGTAGGGCCGTTTTCCGGTCAGGGCCTGTTTGGTGAGGCTGACCCAGGAGTGCCAGTTGGAGGAGCCGTGCTCCACGCTTGCCACTTCCTTCATCTGCAGCATCCATACTGCTGCCCCGTCCTTGCTGATTCGGGCCATTCTTTGCTGGCGAAGCTTGATCGGCAACCAACTGGCCACTCGATTGGCAGCAATCCATTCCCTGCACCATTCTGAGCGATGGCAAGTGCAGCCTCTCATCCAAACCCAGCCGCCTCTCTCGCTCTTCTCAACTGGTATTGCAGGGCTTCCAGATGTCTCGGTTAGGAGGATAGCAGTGGTGGCAGAGAAGTTGTTGTTCTTGCCGGTGAAAGCCAGATCCCAGAGGGTGTGTGGGCAGGTCGATGAGGCCGAGCCAGGTCAGCAGGTCCTGACAGAGCCAGTGGTCCAGCTCTGTGTCCAGGTTTGCGTCCAGCATCCCCATGCTCATCCAGGCCAGAAGCTGCTGTAGAAGGAGGCGGCAGAGACTTCTTGAGGCAGAGGGGGGATGGCAGCACTGTTAGTATGCCAAAAGAGCCGGTTGCATAAGTTGACGTCATTGTCGACCAGTCGATCACGATGTAGATGAACTGCCAGTCGCCCAGCTTCAGACTTGTCTTTCTCCCATCTCAGAGGACCGCTGGGTGATGGAGGGTGGTTTGCAGAGGCAGTCCGATGCCTGGAACTCTTCTGGTTGTCGTGTATTTCTCTGGTCAGCTGGCAGGCTCTGGTGAAGATGGATTGACAGGGGGTGTTAGGAGCTGGTGTAGGCGATTCAGGCTGTCCGTGGGGCAGCTGAAGAAGGTGGTGGCTGAGGCCTAGTCCTTGACCTGGTGCTGATTGACCCCATACACTGGCAGCTCAAAGTGTCTTGTAGTGGCAGAGTTCAGGGTGGACAGCTCTTGGTCTTGGTGTTCTTCCCAGCGTATTCCAGCTCTGTGGTGTCTTCAGAGGCCAGCACTGTGAGTGGCGGCCTGCTCGTATGTGGCCAGCACTTCCTCCCTCTTGCCCGGATGGGCGGAGGAATGGAGAGGCATCGCTGGCAGCGCAGAGGCTGGAGGCCTGTCTCTCGGTGGGCTGTGAGTATAGAGGTGTTGGGTACCCTATCCCTCCCGGCCGGGCCTGGGCTGCATTCCATGGCAGTGGGAGGCACAGAGACAGTGTCAGAACCAAAAGTTTCTGCTCCTCTTTCTGCCCTGTGTCTGTTGGTCTCTTGTGTCAATGCCAGTTATTCCCATCATAACTGGGTAGAGTGGCAGGGCCCCATGGTGAGGATGTCCAGAGGGTGATAGCTGGCCAGGCAGTGCAGATGGCCAGGGGCTGATGGTGGGCTGGGAGGTGCAGCTGGCCAGGCGGCGATGGCAGGCCAGGTAGTGCGGATGGCCAGGCAATGGAAGCCCAGGCATTGCAGAGGGCCAGGCATCGATGGCGGGCCAGATGATGTAGATGGCCAGGTGTCAGTTGCGGGCCAGGGAGCACAGATGGCCGGGAGGCGATGGTGGGCCAGGCAGTGCAGATGGCCAGGCAGCGATAGCGAGCCAGGTAGCACCGATGGCCTGGCAGCGATGGCAGGCCAGGGAGCGCAGATGGCCAGGCAGTGACGTCGGGCCAGGCGGTGCAGATGGCCGGGCAGTGATGGCAGGCCAGGTAGCGCCGATGGCCTGGTGGCAATGGCAGGCCAGGGAGCACAGATGGCCAGGCGGCGATGGCAGGCCCGGTAGCGCAGATGGCCAGACAGCAATGGCGGCCAGGCAGCGCGGATGGTCAGGCAGCAATGGCAGGCCGGCTAGTGCCGATGGCCTGGCGGCGATGGCAGGCCAGGGAGTGCAGATGTCCGGGTGGCAACGGCGGGCCAGGCAGCGCAGATGGCCAGGCAGCAATGGTGAGCCAAGTAGCGCCGATGGCCTGGAATGATGGCGGGCCAGGGGGCGCAGATGGCCGGGTGGCGACGGTGGGCCAAGCAGCGCAGATGTCCTGGCAGTGATGGTGAGCCAGGTGGCGCTGATGTCCAGGCAGCTGCAGATGGCCAGGTGGCGATGACATGCCAGGTAGCACAGATGGCCAGGCATCGATGGCAGGCCAGGGAGCGCAGATGGCCAGGCGGTGATGGCGGGCCAGATGACTTAGATGGCCAGGCATCGGTTGTGGTCCAGGCATCGCAGACGGCCAGGCGTCGATGGCAGTTGGATGGTGCAGCTGTCTGAGCGATGATGGCCAGCCAGGTATCGCTGGTGTATGTGTGGATGGTGGGGGGGGGGAGGTGGCGGGCCTGGTGGTGGGCCAGATGATGCCGAGGGCCAAGCAACGATGGCTGGCCAGGCAGCGCAAGTGGCCAGGTGGTGATGGCAGGCCAGACATCGCAGATGGCCAGGCGTCGATGGCGGGCCAATGACACAGATGGCCAAGCGACGATAGCGGGCCAGGCATCATAGAAGGCCCGGCGGCGATGGCGGCCTAGGCATCGCAGATGTCCAGGTGTGGTCGGGGCCAGGAGGTACGATGCCAGGCAGCAGCGTTGTTGTTGGGGCCAGGATGCGCAATGCCAGGCAGCAGCAGTAGGTGAAGTCCTGCGACAGCAGCAGGGGTGTGCGGGCTCATGTAGGCAAGTTCCAGCAGCAACCCAAGACTTGTGCAGGCCAGTGGTGGCAGCAAGCAGAGGCTTGCAAGGACTGGCAGCAGTGGTAGGCAGGGCGCACAAGTTCAGTGGCTGAAGCAAGCAGGGGCTTGCCAGACCGGGCAGCAGGGGCAAGCTGGGCTTGCAAGACCAGCAGCAGCAGTGGTGAGCAGGTGCAGGCTCATAGCAAGGCTCCTGCAGGCCAGGTGGCCAGGCTGCTGAAGCTTGGCAGCGAAGGTGCACTGTGTTGAGGCTGTAAGGCTGCATGGATGCCAGTTGGCTAGGTCATGCCAAGACCATGAGGTGGCATGTAGGTCAGGTGGCGGGGCTGCATGGATACCGCGAGGTGGCGCCAAGGCCAGGCAGCAAGGGTGCAGTAAGGCTAGTTGGTGAGGCTGCACCAAGACCAGATAGTGGGGGGCCATGCAGAGGTCTCAAGTGGTATGGAGACCAGGCGGTCGCTGAGCAGCAGCTGCAAGACTGCGCAGAGGCCACGAGGTGGCATGGAGGCCAAGTGGCAGGGGTGCGCAGAGGCTGGGCAGCGAGGCTGTGTGGCGGCCGCGAGGCTATGCAGAGTCCGGGCGGTGGGGCTGCACAGAGGCCTGGAGACGGGGTTGTGCAGAGAGCAGGCGGTAGGTTGCACAGATGCCAGATGACAGAGCTGTGCAACAGCAGTGAGGCTGTGCAGAGGCCGCGAGGATGCACAGAGGCCAGGCAGTGGTGACCATGAGGCAGCAAGGAGGCCGGGTGGCAGGGGTGCAGCAAGGCCGGGCATCAGGGGTGTGGCAGGGCCAGGTGGTGAGGCTGCGTCGGAGCCACGAGGCTGCTTGGAGACTGCATTGAGGTTGCATAGAGTCCAGGCAGTGGCGCTGCGCAGAGGCCAGGCTACAGCATGGTGCAGCAATTGCCAGGTTGCACAGAAGCCGCACGGTGGCGCAGAGGGCCAGGTGGCAATGGTGCAGCGAGGTCAGGCTGCAAGGCTGTGCCGCTGCATTGAGACTATGCCAAGCAGCAGGAGCTGCGTAGTGGTCATGAAGCAGTACAGAGGCCAGGAAGCAACGCTGTGCAGTGGCCACAAGGCTGGGTAGAGGCCAAGAGCAGTAGGCTAAAGGCCTCTAGGGGCAACAGAGGTGTGCAGCAGCTCGCAGGGCCAGCAGCAGTAGGCTTGAAGCTTCTGGAGCCCGACAGGTGGATAGAAGCTTGCAAGGACCAGCAGCAGTAGGCTGAAGGCTTCTGAAGGCTACAAGGGCAGTCGGAAGCTGGTAGAGCCAGTTACTGCAGGCCAGTGGCTGGATGCCAGTTGCAGCAGCAGCCATAGGTTTGAGGCTCCTGTGGCCTGTGATGGTGTATAGGCGACTACAGGGGTCAGGAACACTGGCTGGAGCCTCCTGAAGTCCCACAGGGGGTGGGCACAAGGTGCTGGGGGCCAATGGTGGCCAGCTCGAGGCTCCCAGGGTCCATGGCAACAAGTGAGGAACACTTAGGGGCCCGCGATGGCCAGCAGAAGGTTCTGGGGGCCAGCAGCGGTGTTTAAGGCTCCTAGGGAGTCTGTGTTGGCCAGCAGAAGGCTCTGCAGGTCAGCAGTGACGCTTGAGGCTCCTGGGGAGCCTGCAGCCATGAGCCGAAGACTCAGGGGGCTTGTGACTGCGGTAGGAGGCTCTAGGCAGCTGCAGCAATGGTAGGAGGTTCCAGGGATCCGCGGTGGCCATTGGAAGGTCCTTATAGCCTGTGGTGGAGATTGGGAAGGTATTGATGGCCAGTGGGGTGGCCAGAAGACCTTGACAGCCTCCGACGGCAGGCAAGGGTCTTGACATCTGGTGGCAGTGGGCTGGGGGTCTTGGGCAGCCTCCAGTAGTGGGCGGGAAGCCCTGGCAGCCTCCAGTGTCATGTTGGCGGCCGGGGCAGCTGGCCATGGGGGTAGAAGGTCTTGTTCGCCAGTGACAGCAGCCAGGAGACCTCGATAGCCGCCTGTTGTAGCAGGAAGCCTAGGTGGTCTCCAGTGTCATGGTGGAGGCCAGGGTAGCCAGCAGTGGCAGCAGGCAGAAGGTCTGGACAGCTTCCGGCAGTGGCAGGAAGCCTTGGCAGCCTCCAGTTGTGGTGGAGGCCTGGGTGGCTGGTGGTGGCGGGAGCCCCTTAGCAGTCCGCAGGAGTGGATGGAAGGCTCTGGCAGCCTCCAGTCACATGCAGGAGGCCTGGGCAGCTGGCGGCAGCAGCTGGAAGTCCTTGACAGCCTCTGGTGGCTGGTGGGAACTGCCCTGGCAGCTGGCAGGGGTGGGCAGAGGGCCTTGGTAGTTTCCAGCATCATGCTAGAGGCCTGGGCGGCTGGCAGCAGCAGGCAGGAAGTCTGGAAAGCTTCCGGCGGCAGTAGGAGGCCTTTGCAGCCTCCAGCATCAGGCTGGAGGTCCGGGCCTTCAGCGGTGGCCGACAGGGGACCTCGGCCACCAGTGGCCGTGAGTAGAAGGCCTTGGCCACCAGCTGTGGCAGGCAGGGGTCCTGAGCAGCTGGCAGCGGCTGGTCAGAGGCGTGGGTGTCCTCCAGCCACGGTAGATGGTCTCAGTAGCCTCCGGTGTCATGCTGGAGGCTTGGGAGGTTGGCAGTAGCAAGCAGAAGATCTGGCAGCCTTCAGCAGCATGCTGGAGGTCTGAGAAGCCAGTGGTGGCGGGTAGGAGGTTCTGGCAGCCTCCTGTGGGCAGTAGGTCTGTCAGTGCTTGCATGGAAAGTTGAGATGCTGGTGAAGAGCACTGGTTGGTGAAGGCTCTGTGTAGTAGATTGCAACTGTTGGTCTAGATGTAACAGGTCCTCCCTGATTGGTTTAGATGCAACAGGCGTAGGGGTGAGGAGTGTAGGGATGGGGAGTGTAGCAGGAGCCGTTGCTGTGCTTTATGCCAGTGAAGATGTTGTCCATCTGTCTTGGGTACTCTCGTTTTGGGTACTCTTCCCTCCCGGCGGCCGAAGGGGTGTGCCGCAGAATGAGCAGTTCTTGTTGCTTCTGTCGATGATGGGCATGGCAGCAGTGAGCAGAGGAGGTGAGCTCTGATTTGGTTGCCGGTGTAAGGCATGCAGCTCAACACTGGCTTGCAAAACTCCATTGCCATTAAAGGTCTGAAGTGAGGAGTAAGGGGTCTGCATGCAATCCGAGATGTAATCTGGTGGCGATGAGTTGGGGTGGGCCACGCAGTTCGCTGCTGTCCAGGTGGAAGCTGTCGGCCAAACCATCCAGGTTCCCGCAGGCCAAGTTCAGGCTGGCATCGTAATGGTATCCTTGAAGGGGTTGAGTTGCTGGACGTTGGGCTTGGTCTTGGACTGGCCGACGTAGAAGACGATGGCGAAGCTGAACTCGGACTGCTTCATGCCGACAAACATGTCCGGCAGGAAGCAGAACTGCAGTAGTGCAGAGTGGAGCCCTGAAGACTAGCACTCTGTGGCTGTGGGCAGGTGATAGAAGGCAGTGGATGGGTTAGGCGCTGTGCTTGACGTGGAATGCGCCGGCGGCCTTGCCGCTGAAGGCAAGCAGGAAGCAACCGCGTCTCACAGCTGTTGCCATCCAGACCTTCCTGTTTGCAGTTGTCGAGCAGTAGTCCAAGAAGACGTGTTCTTCTGGCCATCAGGGGAGCTGAATAGACTCTCCTAGCCTTCGATGACTGGGCTGGCGAGTGGCTTTCAGGGATCGTGAAAGCCGGGGATGGAACTTGCATCACCACTCCCACATGTTCCCCTGGGCTCTTGAGTTCCACTTGGACTCACTTCTCCTTGTTTGTGTCTCAGGCTGTTAGGATGCATCGCTTTCTTGAGCAATTCCTCGATTCCCATTCTTCCCCATGGTGCATCATTGAGTTGCTCCTTTTTGAGCTGTGCTTGATACGGAATGTGCCGGTGGCCTTGTCGTTGAGGGCAGGCAAGAAGCAGCAACAGTCGCAGTGGATGCCATCCAGGATGTCCGGCTTGCCGTAGCCAAAGCTGAGCAGGCAGAAGGAGCTCTGTTTGGTCTAGATGCAACCAGTGGGTCTAGATGCAACAGTTCCTGCTTGAGGCAGTCCACGAAGTGGCTGTGGAAACTGCAGAGCTTGGCGTTCGGGAAGTGGCGGAGGGTGCAGTGTACCATGTCCATGAAGCCGTGTCCCACGACGTTGATGAAGGCCAAGATGGCCGTTTGTCATTGGGATATCCATGTGTTGGCACTGCTCTTGAACGTTGTTGTGTTTGGTAGTACTGTGGTGGAGCAGGTGGTGGTTCCAGAGGAAGGGAAGTGCTCCATTGTTGGTCGTGTACTGGTCGGGTACGGTTGGGTACCCTCTGTCCTCCCGGGGGCGGGGTAGAAGGGGGGTAGGGCCAGCAGTGGCAGTGGGCATGGGGAAGTTTCCAGGTGCCTAGAGAGGAAGGCTGAGGTTGCGTGAGCGGAGGTCTGTTTGCCGGAGCGCTGGTGGAAACTTCATTGCATCAGCCATCATTAGGCCTCCTTGAAGAAGGCGCTGAGGTGGTGGGGTGATTAGAGCTGACAAGTGGGCGTCAGTGTTTGTAGAGGCCGCTTTTTGCGAGGGGTGCAAAAGGACGGGGGGTGGTGGCAGGGCAGAGTCATTAATCGCCGTTGTTTGCCGCTCCTTGGGGGCCGTTTTTTTTTGTGGCGGGGAGCGCAGGAGGAAGGGTGTGGTTGTAATGAGGGTCGTTAATCTCCCTTGTTTGCGCTCTCCGGGGGCCGCTTTTTCAGAGCTTGCGCCAAAAAACGTAGGCCCACAGAGGAGAGAGCGGAGGGGGGGCAATTAGTCCGCCCTCTCTTCTTGCCGCCCTTCTTGCGAAGACTGGGGGAGCAGGTTCTGGCTGGCTGGAGCAGGGGGGTGTTTTGCAGGGAGGTGTTTGTGTGGCGCGCTGAGGGGGTGGAGTGTGCAGCGTAGGGGTGCCTGCTGAGGGGCTGTTTTTGCCCAGTGACAAATAGTAGGCGGATGGGCTTGTGTAGGCGGCAAATTGGCGGGGTGATTTTAGCTGCTTCTTGTTAGCTGAAATCCGCCGCCGTGCACTCCACGAACTATTTGAAGCAGTAGCAATGCAGCACTCCAGTAGTTTTGCGATGAGCTTGATATTGAAGCAGTCGTTATCGATGTTCGTAGCGGATGATCTCTCGTCCACTCTACTCGAATCAGCCGCCAGATTGGCTGCTAAGCGGATTCGTAGTAGTCCGTACTGCTAGAATCAGCCAGTTGTTTGGCTGCGAAGCGGAGTCGTAGTAGTCCGCGCTCATCGAAGTCAGCCGCCATTGGCTGTGAAGCGGATTCGTAGTAGTCCGCATTCGAAGAATCAGCCGCCTGGTCGGCTGCTAAGCAGACTCCTAGTAGTCTGCACTCGTCCAGTCAGCCGCCAGTTCGGCTGCAAGGCGGGCTCCTACTGGCCCGCACTGACGAGATCAGCCGCGTAGTCGGCTGCGAAGCAGACTCCTAGTAGTCTGCGCTCGTCCAGTCAGCCGCCAGTTCGGCTGCAAGGCGGGCTCCTACTGGCCCGCACTGACGAGATCAGCCGCGTAGTCGGCTGCGAAGCAGACTCCTGGTAGTCTGCGCTTGTCCAGTCAGCCGCCAGTTCGGCTGCAAGGCGGGCTCCTAATGGCCCGCACTGACGAGATCAGCCACCAAATTGGCTGCTAAGCAGACTCCTAGTAGTCTGCGCTTGTCGAATCATCCCCTGCGGAGTTCGACGGAGGCTGAGGGTTTTGTGTTCCGTACTCCTTCCCGCGTTTGATACCAGCTTCCGTGTAGGCTGGGCGCTGTCATTTGCCTCCTAGTAGGCCTGCGCGGTCGCGAATTCTGTGCTCGTCAGCCCAGAGTCCCGTAAGACAAATTCGCTCTCCTCTGCATCCTCCTCCCATCCGTCGACGGCTCGAGGTGGCTACAGGCGTTTTAGGCCTTGCAGAGTAACAGTTTGGGCCTTCTGCCCGAAGTGAGTAAGAACGAGGGTGCTTTGCCAGCTCCCTCACGTGGCAGCCGCTCCCAGGTCGGCCGCCCCCCAACGTGTAACCTGCTTCTCTCCCGCTTCCTCAGCAATGCGGGAGAGGGTGGGCAGGGCATGCTCTTGCAGTCGCTCCGCCTCCCCCCCATAAGGGCGACGGATTGAGTAGCAAGAGCCGAGTAGTTGTTGCCCGCTGGCTCCTAGTAGCTCTTAGGCGGGGCTTTCCGCAGTGCATCTGAGTTCACGGTTCAAACCGCAGTCGGAGTCCACAGAGGAAGGCTGCTAGCGATTGCAGTTCAGTCCATAAGGGAAGGCTGCTGTGAGAGAAATGCGAAGGTCGGATGCCGCGTCGTGGGTCTTTCTCCGGTCTGCAGTCGGAGTCCAAGGAGCGAAGGTGCTCAGAGGAAGGCTGCTAGAGCTGAAGAGGTTGACCCTTGAGAATTGAGTCACGCTGTTTGCCAATTCCCACTCGCAGTCGGAGTCCAAAGAGCGGGGTTGCTCAGAAGAAGGCTGCTGAAGGGGAACTGCAGGGACAGTTTGACTGGAAGGAGTCGTGGCTGTTTGACACTTTTCGTCCGCAGTCGGAGTCCACAGAGGAAGGCTGCTGGAACGGAAGTGCAGGGACAGGGTGAGCTCCTAGTGGCCGGAGGCCTGTGCCTGCCGATTCAGGCCGTAGTAGGGTGGCCGAAGGCCTGTGCCTGCCGATTCAGGCCGTCGTAGGGTGGGGGTGGCGATTCAGGCCGTCGTAGAGGTGGCCTGAAGGCCTGTGCTTTGTTCACGATGCAGTTGAAAGCGATCCAGATGTCGCCGCGCTTGATGAACAAGGCCGAGTAGAGGTTGGCCGGAGGCCCGTGCCAAGCGCATTTCAATCCTTTATAGCAAGGAGCTAGGAGGAAATGTGTTGGCCGTTGATGGGCATTGACGCGTCATTCGGGGCAATCAATTGATTGACTGGGAATGAGTGGCAGTCAATGGGCGTCTGGTGGGAGGCGGAGGCCAGGAAGCCGGAGCCGAAGCCGTAGGCGAAGGCCTTGAAGCCGCAGTCCATGCAGATTTGCGCCGTTCAGAAGGCCGGCAAATCTCACTTAGACGCCGTAGAACCGAAGTTCTTGAGACTTCTTCTTTTATCCGTTTTAGGATAATAGAAGCGTCGAATTTCCGCCGAATATTTCATTAAAGTTAAACTTTAATGTTCCCGTTCGGCGCTGGCTTGAAAGGCGGGCTGATGACTTCCAGAGGCGATCTGGCCCTGTTTTCATGCCAGAGACGGCGGATTCTTGGAGGCGCTCTTGTCGATGCCGCTCCATTCCAAGCCTCTAGAGGGGAGGCCAAGGGGTAGGAATGAAGGTGCGCAATCGGAACTGTTCATCTGTCCGACGCCAAGGCAGGGCTGATTGAGGCTGTGCTTGTCGCAGAGGCGCTAGAAGCTCCAGGCGTTCAGCTAGGCGTCCTTGGCCCAATCGAATTGGAACAGTGTTTGAGGGGTTGTAATGATGGAAGGGTGTAGGTGATGGGAGACGTAGAAGGTCCGTCGGTGTCCATCTGTACGCTGTCCAGGCGGCGTTTGCAGGAGTAGTTGAGGCGGTTCTCTCACTCCGCAAAGGGAGGCTTGGAGGTATAGATGGGCAGGATGATAGGGGTTATGAGAGAATGTCGGCGTCCGTCTGTGCGCTGTCCGAGAATTGCTGGCTGGATAAGCTCTGCATCCCGGAGATGGCCAGCTTGTGAAGCTTGGCCGAGTGAAGCGCTTTTGAGGCCAATCTTGACTGGCCCAGGTTGGGAGGCTGTGGTAGAGAGTTGAGGTGCCGTGAAGACTGGCAGGTACGCCGGCGCCGCGAAATGCGATGATCTCGAAGCCGCGGTAGTAGACGCTAGTCTTCAACAGTCTGTTGTCTGAGAGGCGCTGGCTGGATGAGCTCTGCGCGAACGGGCGGCCAATCTTGGCCTGTCTCAGCTATGGGGTGTGGGGCTGGAAGGTATAGGTAGGGTGTTAGGAAGACTTGCAGATGCGTCGGCGCTGCGAAATACGATGATCTCGAAGCGGCGCTAGAAGAAGCTAGTCTTCGCCTTCCGTCCAGATAGGGATTGAAGAGGGAGTTTGAGGTGTGGGAGTGGGCGTTCTTCTCTGCGCTGTCCAAGCGGCGCCAGGCGAGTCTGGAGGCCTTGGAGAAGCGCAGCTCTTATTAGGCCATGTTTGATTAGCCTCTCATTGTTGGGGCTCCAGATGAAGGGAGGTAGATTGAAGATCCGCTGATACGCCGTCGCTGAGATAGACGAGAGTCTTGTAGCGGCGGTAGTAGAAGCTCACTTCGCCTTTCATCTAGATGAGGGTTGGAGGGGGAGGTTTGAGGTGTCATTATTGATGACGTTGATGGCGACGATGCGAACGCTGCTCTTCTGGCCGATGATCAGCTCGGTCTTGGCCAATCCGTCCAGGTTCCCGTTCAGGGTACTCTTCCCTCTCGGCCGGCGGCGGAGAAGTGAGTGGGCAAGGCGATTCTTGCCCCGTGAGCGGAGCCTAGGCGACATAGGCCAACTAAGGCAGAAGAGGGACGCATTCGCCGTTGATGCGAAAGGCTGAGTTTTAAGCGAGGCGAGCTTAAAAGCCTATCGCAATTGAGGTTGGAGGGGGGTAGGGAGGTGTAGGGGACGCGGACGTTGTGAATGGCGGCCATGTAGGAGAAGCAGTGCACGGGCTTCTGGTTGAGGCTGGGCCGCTTGGGGGATTGCGGAAAGCCTTTGTAGTAGGCTTTTTGAGGCATCGAAGATGGGCCAATGGCCGTCTGTTTCAGAAAGTATCACTTTCTGCTCGCTTCTGGCGACGTTTATTGAGGCTGTTCTGAGAGGCGCGTTGAATGACGCAGCTCGGGATGACAGTCATCTCAACTTGCCGCAGCTCGGGATGACACTGAGCAAATTGTCTCTACTGTTGCTGCGAGGAGAAAGGACGCAGCTCGGGATGACAGGAGACTGTTTGCTCGGGTTGACAGTGTCTTGGACTGGTTCAGCTCGGGATGACGCGGAGCAAATTGTAGCTGTAGAGCTGCGAAGAAGTGAACGCAGCTCGGGATGACAGGGCCAATTTGCTCGGGTTGACATCGGCGAAGTTTGACGCAGCTCGGGATGACAGACGCTGGTCACTCTCTATCTGTCTGCGATGATTTTCCGCAGCTCGGGATGACGCAGAGCAAAGACGGTCACTGTCTGAGATGCGAAGAGAACGCAGCTCGGGATGACAATGTCCTTTCGCTCGGGTTGACAGAGGTAGAAAACGACGCTGCTCGGGATGACACTAAGCAATTGCTCAGTAGCTGCGATGATAGAATCGAACGCAGCTCGGGATGACAGTGAGCAGATGCGAAGGCGTAGCAGCGTAGTTTCTTGCATTCTTCGCCGTACTGAGCTGAAGTCCTAAGAAGCTGCTCTCACTGGGCCAGCCAAAAGAGGCATTGTGGCTGGGCAGAGAGTGGGCGGAGCTGAGGCGGAGGAGCTCGGCCGCGCTCCAGAACGCCGCCCCAAAATAGGCTCTTTGAATTGCGTAAACTTTAAGTTTACTTTTCTTGCCCATTTTGGAGCTGTCGAAAGAAGCGTAGATAGAATTTGCATATCTTCCCAGATAGTGCAAAGTCTAGAAGGCGGCGATGGGATTGAAGTTGGCCCAGTCGCCGGCGTACTGGCGGAGGCCAGTCAGGAAGCCGTCCAGGTAGCCGTTGGCCTTGTACACCACCGACCTCTTACTGCTGGGCAGAGTGAGGGGAGGGGAGGTGTAGGGCAGGAGATCTGAAAGATCTGCGGAGGACGTCTTCCAGGGGGCGAACTGCATGACGGCGAACGCGGGCATGAAGTTGCAGAAGTGGTTGTGGAAGCCGCTCAGGTTTCCGTAGGCCTTGTACACCACCGACCTCTATGGGCAGTGAAGAGGGGGTGAGTTTGAGGCCTTGCTGAGAAACTGATTGGAGGCGTCTTCCAAGGGGCAGGGCTTCATGGCGACGAAGAAGGCCATGTAGTTGCCGGGGTTGAAGAAGGCGTAGACGCTGGACTCGGCCGGCTTGATGCTGGAGCAGAGCACGGGCAGCAAGCCGTAGTGGGCGACGATCGGAACGGAGTCCTAGAGCTAGGCAGTGTGGCCGCTGTAGAGCAGGAAGTGGCAGAAGCCGCAGTTCATGCCGTTCAGCGTGCCGCGCTGTTTGCAGTCCATGAAGATCTGGACGCAGTTGGAGTGCTCCAGGAAGCCGTAGCGAAAGCGGCGGACTTTGTCCAGTGTTGGCGCTTTCTTCCATGGCGGGCAGAAGGAGGGCAGGGCGTGTCCCTTGAATACGCTTCGAAAGCGCCGTATTAGAGGCGGACGCAGTCGAAGTGTTTGTGGAGGGCGTTGCCCATGAGGAGGTCCTTCTGGCCGCAGGTGAACAGGCTGAAGACGCAGGACATCGGGAGGCCGTAGCAGTGGCAGTGCAAGCAGTCCACTGAGCGGGGTCTGCTCCCGTAGTCGTCCACGTAGAAAAGGGAAGCCGTTGATGAGTCTCTTTGCTCCTTATCTTTCGCCGTTGCTTTTCTAATTTACATGATCATAAAGATCAGTAAATAATGCGACGTTGAAAGACGGCATTTTGACTCTGAGGTTCGGCCCATCTTTTCTTCAGCGATGCTCGATCGTTTATAAATCCGCCAAGATTTATAAACAGGCTGGCCGGCGATTGCAGCAGGTAGCAGGGAGTTTTGGACTGGTCAGAGACGGTTCCAAAACTCTAGCAGCGTAGACGTTGCTTGCTGGATAGCTGGTCTGGTTGGCCGGCTCGGTTGCAGCAGAGGCCAGGAGTTGAAAACTGATCGGAGCCAATTTTCAACTTTGGCAGCGAAAATACGCGGTCGCTCTTGGCTGCAGACAATTTCAAGATCCGTCCAAGGATAATGAAATTGCGATCGACGATGCTTGTAGAGCCAGCATGAAAACAACTTTGCAGTAAGTTTTCGATGCCCAAGCAGAGTTGAGTCTGTGCCGACGTTGACTGTGGCTGGCAGCGAAGCTCTTTGATAATTGACAACGGCCAATTTCAAAGGCTGGCATCGAAGGCGGATCGATGCTAGTAGCTGGCAGCTGGAGAGAAATTCAAAATCCTTTTCAGGATGATGAAATTCTGGAGACGACGCTGATGACGTCAGCAATGAAAAGAAACTTTTCAGTTAATTTTCAATGCTCTGAAGCGAAGTCGATTGTTGTCTTGATCGTCGGCGGTCAATGATTTCATAAAATCCGCAAGGATAAAATGAAATCATCGAAGGTAGATGCTATTTTGAAGAGAACTTTTCAGTTCGCTTCAAGACCCTTCGTGGCAGCGGATTACGGTAGCAAGTGTGCCGTGTGACGTGTCGGAGTTTCCTGTTTACGCCGAAGATGGCGTGATGGATGATGGCTGGAAACTCGGCGTCGGGGGTTTCCTGTTTACCGCCAAAGGATGGCGTGATGTCTGGAAACTCGGCGCTGCGATGTTGCTGGTGAAGAACGGATATTGAAAAAGAGACTTGGAAGTCAATTTTCAATTCCATGCAGCGTAGTCGCAGTTGCTGTCGCATAGAAGTTCACTGGGCCGGCTCTGGCTGAGTGAAGCTCTGGGGCTGCAGGGTGTCCTGTCGGGCAGCGAAGCGAAGTGCAGCTTTGCAGGCTGGGCTCGATTCGCTGTCCTGGCTCTGTAGATCGGTGACTGGGGCTTTGGACTCGATCGCTGGCGGTGGAAGGCGGCGATGTCCAAAGGCCGGAGGTTGTGGCGGAAGCGGATGTTGGTCCGGAAGTGGCGGAAGTTGGCGGAAGTGGTGCTGGGCGTTGTAGTAGCATTGTAGAGGTGGTCGGTCGAAGTACAGATAAGCTAACGAGCTCTCTGCTTTACCAAACGCTGTGGTGTAACAGCAGGAACATAGCGAGATTCTCTTTCGTAAGTCACCGGAAGAGGCCCGGAAGAGCCGGGAAGGAGAGCGGAACAGGTTAGGGCATCTTGGGGAAAATAGACAGACTGAATCACATCCCCCTTCCGCCCGCCTCCTGTCGCCGGAAGAGGGGGCGGGGCAGTGCAGCCTAAACAGGTTGGCCGGAAACTGGCTTCCGATACGCCACACGAAAATTCATAAATCACTGGTTTTTCAATGAAAATGGCTGAATTTTGGCAGGTACGTTTGTATAAGCAATATATTGAAGCTATCAAGAGGAAATTTCGAAATATTTATTATTTATTGATTTATAGTCAAAAACCCAAAATCTTAATGTTTCAAAAATTTTAACATGAATAAGTCCATGGTTTTTCTATGAAAATAGCTGATTTTTGGTAGGTACGTGCGTGAAAGTAATATCTTGAAGCAGGCAAAAGGAATTTTTGAAATAATTAGCATTACTCGATTTATAGTCAAACAACCTAAAATCTTGATGTTTCAAAAATCGGAACATGCATAATTCGTGGTTTTTCACTGAAATCTGTTGAATTTTGGCATGCATTTTCATTTAGGTGGTGTCTTGATGTGAGGCCGCGCATCTTGGCAACCGCCGAGAATACCTTGTTTTTAATTTTGCATATTTAAAGTTGAGAAAACCACTGGTACCATCGCCAGACCAAAAGTAAAGCCCTTTTCTCCCAAAAATCGAGTGCACTAAGCATAAGTTAAGAAAATTTCTCAAAATTTTTTTTGTTTGACATCAAGTTTGCATTGTCTTAAACATTTTCGAATATTTTCTTTTCATTAAATTTTTTACACGTTTTTTTCTTTTTTATATATTGAATAAAGTTTTGATTAAATATGTAACCAACAATATACAATTTATATTTATACATTTTATGCTATATTAAAAGTGGGAGAAATATCTGATACCATCGGCAGGCCAAATGTGGGACTCTTTTCTCCAAAATTTGCAGTTGCCTGGAGTAAAAAGTCAAGGAAATACATTTTCTACTAGTGGAATCTGCTGCGTCATCTGCATTTTGTTTTGGGCGCGCATGGAAAAAGACACTGAACTGCGCGCCAAAAACAAAATGCAACTGTCCAAGCAGCAGATTCCACTAGTAGAAAATGTATTTCCTTGACTTTTTACTCCAGGCAACTGCAAATTTTGGAGAAAAGAGTCCCACATTTGGCCTGCCGATGGTATCAGATATAAGTATATAGTATACCAACCTTATTTCCCTTACGCAGGATCCAGTACCACCCAGTAAGTTGTAAGTTTTGATCAAAGCCAGTCTCCGCGTAATATGGTTCCAGTCCATTCTGTTCATCCTCAGTGTAAGTTGCCTGCGAGTCAGTCTTACTAAATCGATGGAATCGGTTTGGTTTAATCCCGTGTTTCGGTGCAAATCCTCTGTCATACCATAAATATTTGGCGATTTGTGATTCTAAATCCTATATATCCGAATAAGTTTACCATTACATAAAATTAGATATCTGAGCAATCCTATTTATAACTGATATTTTAATGCGAGAATGTTTAGTGCAAAAACTGACCATAAGTGCAGCTGCTATTTGCTCTGCCATGCCGTGGTTGGAAAAGGAAGGCATCAAGCCATTCCGTGTCCCACAATGGATCATGTGCTGTCCAATGCTTCCCGTTGAGGTATTGGATATGACTGCATAGCATAAACCAGCAGACAAAATGCGATGTTTTTCAGCCATACACCGTGTAAATCCCACTCAAAAAAAGCTTTGCATCAAACTGGTGAAGCTCCTTTCAAAATCTCACCATCTCCCTGCGCGTGCAGCCAGCATTGGGCCAGAATCTGTATTTTAAAACAGCAACGAATGATACCTTTTAAATGAGGAGAAATTTTAAAGGGTTTAGTTTTTTTAATGTTTAAAAACATTTTAGTTAAATGTGTTTTTTAAAGGGAGCCCAGCGAAAGCTGAGCGAGTTCTACTGCTCGAGAACAGCAATGACTGACTTTTCACACTGTCGGGAAGCCCCTAAGCTGGGAATAAATCGTCAGTGGACTTTTTATGTGTCTGGAGGCAGTACTTCATCCAGCAGCCTTCAATTGTTGAGGTTTTCAATCTCGGCGGCTTTTAGAGTCTGCTCAGCTTAGCAGTTTCAGAATCTGAAGAGGCTTAGGACTTAAAGAACTTGCGTTAATAATACACCAAACCTAGCTGGCTTGGCTAACAAGAATATTTGTCATTGATGTAAAGCGTAGTAAATATAGCCTGCACTAAATCCTCCGACTTTTGAGAAGCGTCCGAGCTCACTTCAACCGTTCGAACTAGGGAAAGCGAATGCTGCCAGGAACATTGGTGACAGGGAGAAAGAAAGTCCACCATGCCAGTGGCTAAAAACAATTTTTGCGCGGCCGAAGGCCGCCTGCCGTGGAGGGCAGGGCGAAGCGGCGGGCGGCCAAGGCCCGCTTAAGCAGTTACCCAATTTTTCGTCCGAATTCCGCATATATATTTGATCCGTTGGTGGCCAGTATTCCGCGGTTTTTCAACGAAATTGGCTGAAATTTTGTGTGAGGGTCCGCCTGGGTGGTGGCTCGAGGCGTTTTTTTGGGATCAGCGTAATTTTTTGATTTTCGCTAAAAAAACTTAATTTTTTGATGTTTAAAAAAACGAAAATTTATAAATCACTGGTTTTTGGCAGGTACGTATGTCTTGGTGACATGTTGAAACTGTTAAAAGGAATTTAAAAAAAATTCATTATTTATTGATTTATAGTCAAAACCCCAAATCTTGATGTATCAAAAATATTAACAAGCATAACTTCATGATTTTTCAATGAAATCAAACGAATTTTGGCATGTACGTCTGTCGTGGAGATATCTTAAAGCTCTTTTAAGGAATTTTTGAAATATTTATTATTTCTTGATTTATAGTCAAAAACCTAAAATCTTGATGTTTCAAAATTATAAACAAGCATAAATTGCTGGTTTTTCAACGAAATCAGCTAAATTTAGGGATTTTTCGTCTGTCATTCCACAGACCAAAGCGAGGCCGCGCATCTCTTGGCAACCGCCAAGAATAACTTGTTGATGTCTCAAAATGCAAAAATTTAATGCGCTAAAACAAATGTTGTATCTTGGTTCTGTTAAGAGAGCTTTACTGAAAAAATCGAATGTCTCAGAAACGTCCTTGCAGAAAAATTTTGACCCCCTTTTTATATTTTTTTCGAAACTTAACACCATTCTAAGACTTTTTTTGGCCTATGAGTTTTTAAAACTTGAAATTCGATTTTTGGCGAATTTTTGAAGTTTCAACAGGTAAATGACGCAAAGCGCAATAGGTGACCGCGGAGCGCTTCCAACTTCACATGTAGCCACACCTGAAAATAATGGAAAATTTTCATTGTGAATGTGCACATTGTCTCTCAAAAGGAAAAGTCTGTGGTTTCTTAATCATTTTCAAAAGTAAGCATATATTTAGAATCGGTATATATGACTTGTGAACAATTTTGGCGATTTCATTGGACCTGCCCATGCAAAAATCGGAGCTCAGAAATTTATTGTTTCATTTGTATTGACAGCGAGCCCCCTTTGTTTTAGAATATTTATCATTGCATTGTATTTTTTCAACCTACCCATATTTAACCACAAAAATTTAAAAAACATTGCTAAAATTTTTTCAAAATGCCATGTTTGAAGTGGCGCTTGCTTGCATCTCGCAGAACATGCCTCCTTTGCATTGGGCAAAGAGGGCAGGCTCAGAGAAGGCAAAATCATTCGTTAGTTTTCAGCTGTTGAAGCCTGCTAGGTAGGTGAAGTGAAGGAGCAAAGAAGATGCCTCTGTCTGGGGGGGGGGGGGGGTGATCGCTGCTCTCCGTCTCGAGATCATGAACATGGAGCAGCAGAGCGACACGGCCCACTCCGCCTTCAACGAGCTCGTGGACATGGACGAGGGACGCCAGGCGCTGAAGGAGCTGGACGATGCTCTCAAGCGGATGAACGAGTGGCTGGACGAGGAAGCGGCGGCCCAAGCACAGCAGGGCGACCTCGACGAGTTTGGACGCTCCCCCTCTCCCCCTCCATCTCCACTACAGCTGCCGCCGTCGCCTCCCGCTCCCGCATCGGATCAGCAGCCCAAGACGCCAAACCCTCTTCCCCAGGGACAAGTGGAGATGCCCACCATATTGGGATCCAAGTGGAGACGCCCAGGGACTCATATTGGGACTCTGAAATATAATTTCACCTACATACATTGGATTCAAACTGATTGAGGTGAGCCTAAGATGGAAACCCTTGTAAGCCTTGCTGAAGGCGGCATACTCGTCGGGCCAGTCTTTGGAGTGCTTGTTTCTGAAGTGGGAGACGAGGTTTGCCAGGCATCCGCTGATCTTCAGGTCGCATGGCTTCCCGGTGTCCTTGTAAGGGGTTTTGCACCACACTCTACGCCCTGAGCTAGTGCCTACCCAGTTCTTGGGTAAGGCTGCCCAGGCCTTGCTTTGCTTAGGAAGCCCCATTTACCTAGCTACGTATTCCAAAAGGAAACTAGTGACATCCACTATTGCAAAGGAAACGGGAGGAAGAAAGGACCTTGATTCAGGCACATAAACTGCGCGTATACATACTTACAATTGTTGCTGACGATGTAGAAGGCCATATTTGATCAACAATTGGCTTCAGTTCTACTTCAACTTCCAAATTTAGCACAACAAACTTAACTGTCATACACAACAGAACAGTCCGCAATACTTTCAGCACATCCATGACTGACAAAGATGCGATGTGAGAACGGGAAAGGCATCAAAAGCTTGACCTTGCATCGAAGGAACAATGAGAAGGAACGCTAGAAGGTGTGGGAAAGTCTGGGGCATTTTAAGGCCTCTTTTCTGCCAACCGCGCATCCTGGGCATGGGTAGGTGAAATTCACCTATTTTTTCATGTCAGTTTCATTCACCTAGAAGGGGGTCCCGCCGACCTTTCACTTACCCGATTCTACCTGGCCCCAGTGAAAATCCCAAAAAATAATTGCATTTTTTTTCATTCATTTACCTGATTATCACCTAGTGCTTTTGTAACTACCCTTCATTGCTTGTGAATCAAACAAGTATATGGCGCAGAGCGCAATAGGTGACCGCGGAGCTCTCAACATACCCCATTTTTCAACCTTTCTACCTAAAAAAGTTATGTTTCAAATGCTCCGGGACTTGTCAAACCTCTCCAGATCTTCCTCAAATTTTATTTCCTTTCAGGAAAAAAAAAGTTTGTCAATATCCGTTGAGAATTGAGCCTTTTACAGCATACCCAAATTTTCGACCTTTATACCCAAAAAAGTAATGTTTCAAATGCTCGGAAACCAGTTCCACCCCTCCATATCTTACTAAAATCTCATTACCTTTCAGGAAAAAAAAAGTTTGTCCAAATCCGTTGAGAATTGAGCCTTTTACAGCATACCCAAATTTTCAAACTTTCTACCCAAAAAAGTAATGTTTCAAATGCTCGGAAACCGGTTTCACCCCTCCAGATCTTCCTAAAATTTTATTACCTTTCAGGGAAAAAAAAGTTTGTCCCAATCCGTTGAGAATTGAGCCTTTTACAGCATACCCAAATTTTCAACCTTTCTACCCAAAAAAGTAATGTTTCAAATGCTCGGAAACCGGTTCCACCCCTCCAGATCTTCCTAAAATCTCATTACCTTTCAGGAAAAAAAAAGTTTGTCCAAATCCGTTGAGAATTGAGCCTTTTACAGCATACCCAAATTTTCAAACTTTCTACCCAAAAAAGTAATGTTTCAAATGCTCGGAAACCGGTTTCACCCCTCCAGATCTTCCTAAAATTTTATTACCTTTCAGGAAAAAAAAAGTTTGTCCCAATCCGTTGAGAATTGAGCCTTTTACAGCATACCCAAATTTTCAAACTTTCTACCCAAAAAAGTAATGTTTCAAATGCTCGGAAACCGGTTTCACCCCTCCAGATCTTCCTAAAATTTTATTACCTTTCAGGGAAAAAAAAGTTTGTCCCAATCCGTTGAGAATTGAGCCTTTTACAGCATACCCAAATTTTCAACCTTTCTACCCAAAAAAGTAATGTTTCAAATGCTCGGAAACCGGTTCCACCCCTCCAGATCTTCCTAAAATCTCATTACCTTTCAGGAAAAAAAAAGTTTGTCCCAATCCGTTGAGAATTCGCCCGTGGACAGCATTTCCAGATACCCATACACATATATATACACATGAGGACAAAAGTTTAGTAACCTCTATAGACCGCGGAGCGGCCCTTCGGGCCGCTCCGCGGTCAAAAACCAAAGTCTTCTGTGCAATTTTCTACCGTTCAGCTGCTACTGTTTATTGATGCTATTGGTGAGCATGAAAGTTTGTCACTCAAGAAGAAAAGTCGGTGGTTTCTCAACCATTTGCAAAAGTAAGCACATATTTAGAATCGTTATATATGACTTGTGAATCAAAAAACCAATGTCTTCTGTGCAATTTTCAACCGTTCAGCTGCTACTGTTTATTGATGCTATTGGTGAGTGTAAAAGTTTGTCACTCAAGAGGAAAAGTTTGTGGTTTCTAAACCATTTGCAAAAGTAAGCACATATTTAGAATCGATATATATGACTTGTGAATCGAAAAACCCATGTCTTCTGTGCAATTCTCAAGAATAGAGGTGCTACAGCGCAAAAACGCTATATTGCAGTTTTCAAGCCGTTCTACCCAAAAAAGTTATGTTTCAAGTGGTCAAAATCCGGGTCTACCCCTCCAGATCTTCCTAAAATATAATTACCTTTCAGGAAAAAAAAGTTTGCCAAGATCCGTTGAGAATTCGCCCGGGGCCAGCATTTCCAGATATCCTAGGGCGCGACAGCGCCCTAGTTATGAATGGGTGATCGAGTTTTTGGGTGGTTGCATGTCTCGAGATTCAGCGCCTTGGATATTGGATGAAACCATGGACATTTATACACCAATCGAAAGCTTGTGAGGAGATCTCCAGGGGGAAAATCGTGAAATTTTGATTTTAGCCGTAGAATTTTAGAAATTTTGAAAAAACCTGAAAAAAGTGGTAAAAAACATGACATCTCTGTTTTTGAAGTACTCTCATTTAAGAATGAAAGCAAAATTCAAAAATCAAAGAATTACGTGTTTTAGCAAATTGTTCCAGGTTTTCAGTGGTGCTATTTTTGTCATGAGTACCATAGAGAAATTTCCCAATCAATTCACGTTTGTGAGAGCAATTGGGTCTGACTTTGTGCTCTACCCATTTCGCTTATGTTTCAATGAAGCCAAACTGCGCAGTTTTATTCAAACTGATGCGCAGGTTAGCTTGTATGCGATATGTTTGTGAGCTTTATAGGGTATTAGAAAGTGACGTAGACCCAGCTATGAATGGTGTTATATATCACAAAAAAATCAAATTGATTGAAGGACTTCTCGTTTGAAACCTAGGACATATGTACGCATCAATCGAAGCCAAATGGCTGCTCCAGATGGCAAAATTCTTGAAATTTTGAAAGGTCTCAGCATTGTTTGAAGCCTTGTTCATGTGGCAAAAAAACTGGCTTGTCTTTTCCACATGAACAAGATATAGACAAGAATAAAATGCTACAGCATGCGAAGCTTATGAATTCTCGATCATCAAAAAGAAATAGACAAGTTGTAACACAATCGTGATTTATTTTGGTTTAAATTGAGCATTTCATTGGTTTTGTCCATCTAAAAACTCCACTGCTCATTCATAAGCAGGCGGCAATTTTGGCAAAAGAGCACAAAAACATTAGAAAAAGTAATAAAATAGAAAATAACAAAAAATAAAGTAAAATTGTTTTAAAATGGCATAAATTACATTTAAAAAATTGTTGCGTTTTTTTGATATAATAAAACTAAAATTTTATTATTTAGGCATAGAAAACAAACAATATCTGTGGAGGGGAATTGCTGGTTCGGTTTCTCGCACAGCCGCCTGAGTTTCCCTGCTTTTGCAGCAGCGCTCAAAGATTTCCTTCCAGCCGCCTTTGTCCCACTTTTTGGTCAGTTCAATAAACACACCAGCTTCTTACACAATCGCACGGCCAAACAGGAGGTCCGCAAGCAACGGCCTCCGCAAATTGGAGCCTGTGGGTTCTCGTCCTCTTCTTCCGCTTCCGGCACTCCGGCGGGGAGAAGCTCCGTGACGGGAACAAGAACCTGGAGGTGCGGGACAACGGCAAGCTCAGCGTCAAGGCCAGCTCCTACCACCACGACGCCAGCTACAAGTTTGCCGTCTCCAGTCCCAACCCCTCTCACCCTTTCCAACTTCTTCTTTACACCCACCTTCTCTATCCCTTGGCTCTAGCAGGCATTATCTGCGAAAGCTTCCCCAACTTCCATCACTTCCACTCCTTCTTCTAGAACCTTCTCTCTGGGGGCTTGCGCTTGTGACGTCACACTAGTGGCTGAACTTGCCTCGCACTCAATACCTACCTACCCTTTCTCCAACTCCTCCTGCCTTGGGTAGCCTTGCGCAACCCTGGCTTCTCTCTAGCTCCAATCTATCACTTGTCCCTCACCTTTCCCTTCACTCAAGAGTCCTCATCAGGACTAGTGAACAGCCCTCCTTAGGGCTAGGGAATCAGAAACAAGTTCATCATGGACGAGGCCTGGTTCAAGAGGCTACAGGAGGTGGTGGAGCTCAGCGAGAACATCCTCAGTGGCCATTACAGCCTTCAACTCTCCTCCTCATGCCACCACATCAGCCGCCTCATCGAGCTCAGCAAGGTGTACAGGGACCAGGTCAACGGGTACCTGGGCGGGGAACCAGACTACTTCAAGCGGGAGCAGCTCCTCCAGCACCCTCTCGTCAGCCACCTCAGCAGTCAGCTCCTACTCCTTCAACATCTCAGCCGCTCCTGCTTCAGCTACAAGGACGTTGTGGATGCCAGGAAGATGGCCAGATCCATTGTCTACAACTCCAAGGGCTCCGACAGCGCCATCTTCACCGGGAAGCTCGGCCAGCCCGCCTCCAGCACCTGCAAGAGCTTGGACAGCTCCAAGCAGGCCAGCAAGCCCATCCTCAGCAATGGCAACAACTTCCAGAGCTTTGACAGCGCACAGGAGGCCGCCAAGCTCGCCTCCAACACCCTCAAGGACTTCAGCAGCCTCGTCTCCACCGGGGAGATAAGCCAGTCCTCCTTCAGCGCCTCCAAGGGCTCCGTCAGCACCGTCTCCACCGGGGAGCTCTGCCAGCCCATCTTCATCGTCTCCAAGGGCTCTGACAGCGCCGTCTTCACTGGGAAGCTTGGCCAGCCCGCCTCCAGCACCTGCAAGAGCTCGGACAGCTCCAAGCAGGCCAGCAAGCCTGTCCCCGGGGGCGGCAACAATCTCCAGGGTTCCATCAGCATCGTCTCCACCAGGGAGACTGCCCAGCCCATCTCCAGTGCCTCCAAGGGCTCCGTCAGCGCCGTCTCCACCTGGGAGCTCGGCCAGCCCATCTTCAGCACCTCCACCAAGCTCAACTCCACCCAGAGCCACCTCAAAAGGCCCCCTCTAGTCAAGGAGAGGAGGGGCGGGAAGAAGAGCCAAAAGGGCCACCAAAAGAGGCAAAAGGCCCACTCCTACATCTTCACTGCCTTCTCAAGGCTCAGCAGCGGCGCCTCAGCCGCCCATCACATCTGCAAGGACTTTGGCAACGCCTCCAGGCTCAGCGACAGCGCAGGGGCCGTCCACCGCGTCTCAAGGGATCCCAGCAGCCACTCAAGGCTCAGCGGCAGCGCCAAGGCCAACTACTGCACCCACAAGGACTCCGGCAACGTCTCCAGGCTCTGCAGCAGCGCCAAGGCTGCCCTCCGTGTCCGCAGGGGCTCCAGCAGCATTCACAGCCTCATTGGCAGCGCCGCGGACGCCCACCACAACTTCATCGCCTTCTCAAGGCTCAGCGATGGCGCAGGGGCCGTCCACCACATTCCCAAGGGGCTCAGCAGCAGCTTCAAGGCCATCCGCTACCCCTACACCATCCTTTCAAGACACAAGCGCATCTGGTGGAATTAGGGCTCAATTATGACCCTAATTCTGCCTCCCTCTGCGGTTGTCCACCTTCCTTTCCAGTCCAGCTGTTCTTGGTTGGAAATTCGGCAGAAGGGAGCTGGGACAAGCAGTGGGAGTGGAGCGGACAGGAGGAGAGAGGAGGAGACGGGCAGAGCTGTGTGGTCCGGCAAGAACAGCTCCGCGGGCCAGGCCAGCACCTACTCCTTACCCTACACCTCCTCCATCATCCATCACCCTCACTCAAGGCCCCTACTCACTCTTTCTTTAGCAACCTCTTGTTTTGCTGGGGTAGGGTAACCAGGAAATAAAAATCAACTCACTCTCTTTCCCCTTTGGCCCAACTGCTAAGCCTTATTTGTCTCCAAGCCCATTTTGCCTCTGCTTTCTCGCTCAAACCAAACTCTTTCCTCTTTCCCATCTCTGCTTTACCTTTTGGCCAAATCGTAATGCAAAGCGACTGAGCTTGGGAGTGCTACTTGCCCCCAGGCCCGAGTGTGTCTATTCCACTCGCTCTTTGCTACGAAGATGCTGAAGGGGGGAGTGGAGAGTGGGGGAGGGGGAGGGGGGAAGGGAGAGAGAGGGAGGGAGGGCAGGAGTGGGGGAGGAGGAGCGCAGGCCCAGTCCCAGCTCACTTACCCCTCACCCCCTACATGCCTCTGCACATTTTCTTGCTCAGTGCATTTGCAAACTCTTCTTTCTTCTCAACCACTTGAGATACTGTTATTCTATTTCACTCCCTCTTGGAACAAAAATTTGCCTTTTGGCATTACTGTTTGGTCAAGAGCCTTATATTACTTCCTCGCCTAGGATTATTCAGCTTTTGCTACTCGTTTCTGTGATTGCTGGCCCTTAGCTTTTGTGTGGGATGCTTCAGCTTTTCTGGCCTAAGCAGGCGGGGAGTATGTGGAGGGGAATTGCTGGTTTGGTTTCGCGCGCAGCCGCCTGAGTTTCCCTGCTTTTGCAGCAGCGCTCAAAGATTTCCTTCCAGCCGCCTTTGTCCCACTTTTTGGTCAGTTCAATAAACACACCAGCGTCCTACACAATCGCACGGCCAATAAGGAGGTCCGCAAGCAATGGCCTCCGCAATATCAAAATCAAATTGAAACAAGCTAAGGTAAAATCAAGTTTTGCAGGCATTTAAAATGTGATAAATTTTAATTGTGAATCATACTTCAGTTGGAGCATTTAATTATTTTTTGTGACGCCTAAAAAGTACTAAGGTTAAAAAATTAATTTAAAAAAATTATTTAACAAGTATATGGTGCAAAGCGCAATAGGTGACCGCGGAGCGCTTACATGTAGCAAAATCCAAAAATTAAGGAAATTTTCTGCTGTGAGGGTGAACATTGCATCTCAAAAGGAAAAGTCTGTGGTTTCTCAACCATTTTCAAAAGTAAGCACAGATTTGGAATCGTTATATACGACTTGTGAACAAAAAAACTCAAGTGTTATGTTCAATTATCAGCCGTTCAGCTGCTACTAATTATTGATGCTACTGTCATGCCTGAAAGTTTGTCACTCAAGAGGGCAAGTCTGTGGTTTCTCAGCCATTTTTAAAAGTAAGCACAGATATGGAATCGTTATATACGACTTGTGAACAAAAAAACTCAAGTGTTCTGTTCAATTATTAGCCGTTCAGCTGCTACTAATTATTGATTCTACTGTCATGCGTGAAAGTTTGTCACTCAAGAGGGCAAGTCTGTGGTTTCTCAACCATTTTCAAAAGTAAGCACAGAGATGGAATCGTTATATACGACTTGTGAACAAAAAAACTCAAGTCTTCTGTGCAATTCTCAAGATTACAGGAGCTACAGTGCAAAAACCGTATATTGCAATTTTCAAACCTTTCTACCCAAAAAAGTAATGTTTCAAATGCTCGGAAACCGGGTCTACCCCTCCAGATCTTCCTAAAATTGCATTACCTTTCAGGGAAAAAAAAGTTTGTCCAGATCCGTTGAGAATTCGCCCGTTCCCAGGATTTCCAGATACAAATATATATATATATATATACGCATATATATATGAGGACAAAAGTTTAGTAACCTCTATAGACCGCGAAGCGGCCCTTCAGGCCGCTTCGCGGTCAAAAATTAAAATAAATATTTTTAAAAAGTTTAGCAAAAAAATGATGATAAACAAGATATTGAATATTCTACTGAGGAATGGTTTCTGCCACAAATTGCCGCCTGCTTATGAATGAGCAGTGGAGTTTTTAGATGGACAAAACCAATGAAATGCTCAATTTAAACCAAAATAAATCACGATTGTGCTACAACTTGTCTATTTCTTTTTGATGATCGAGAATTCATAAGCTTCGCATGCTGTAGCATTTTATTCTTGTATATATATATATATGAGGACAAAAATTTAGTAACCTCTATAGACCGCGGAGCGGCCCTTCGGGCCGCTCTGTGGTCAAAAATGACCAAAACTTTAACCGCCACTAACTCATTTTCTTCTCAACCAATTTTAATGATTCTACCACCAGTCTTACCGGTTTGACGAGAAGAACATTTTCTTTTCTTTGACCAACTCTAATCCTTCGAACTATTAACTCAAGCAGACTTTGGGAGGACTTCACAATAGATGCCAAAATTGGGCTGGCGCGAACGGAGCGTTAGCGAAGTGTCAGCGCCCAGCCCCTCTTTTCGACCCAGGTGTACGTTTTCGGGGTTATTGCTAGATCTTAAAATTGATAAGGATTTTACGCTTCATAGAAACGTCCAATCGTGCTGATTCTTTCTGCATTGGAAAGAGCATCATTGAATTGACCAAAACTCGCGAGAAATCATCAAAAATTGGCAAAATTCGTGAGAAAATCACTCAAAACCATTTGTCCGAACTCCTCCTCCTTCTCCTTCTCCTTCTCCTTCTTCTTCTTCTCCGCATCTATTCAATGGACGATAGTAGGTATTCATTTCATCCCCCACTCACCCCCCTCCCCGGGTCCTTGGGCCTCATGTATTGATTTTTATTCATAAGTCTTCAGTTAAACATTGATGCATGTGGACCAGTGGTGTAGTGGTCTAAGCGGTTGAACAGCTGGTTGAAACTGGGAGGTTCGAATTCTTCTTAGGCAATCATTTTTATTTTGGAAATTTTAAGTTGAGAAAACAACTGGTACCATCGGCTGGTCAGAATAAGAGCTCTTTTCTCCCAAAAATCGATTGCCCTAAGTATAAATCATGAAAATTTCACAAAAATATGTTAATTTGCCAATACATTTTTAATTGTATTTTTGTCAAAATTAAAGCTCTTTTCTCCCAAAAATCGATTACCCTAAGTATAAATCATGAAAATTTCACAAAAATATGTTATTTTGCCAATAAATTTAAATTGTATTTTTGATTTTCGAATCTTTTCTTTTCGTTATATTTTTAAGTTTTATTTATTATTTATTTTTTGATCCAAAAATATCTTAAATTATTCTCGATTCTTTTATGTTTGTTATGTTTTTAATGAGTTTATTTTTTTTCATATATTATAAAATAATATAAAATTGTATTTATACATTTTATGCTATATTAAAAGTGGAAGAAATAACTGGTACCATCGGCAAGCCAAATGTGGGTCTCTTTTTCTCCAAATTTTGTAATTGCCTCGAGCAAAAAGTCAAGGAAATACATCTACTACTAGTGGAATCTGCTGCGTCATCTGCATTTTGTTTTTGGGCGCGCATGGAAAGAGACACTGAACTGCGCGCCAAAAACAAAATGCAACTGTCCAAGCAGCAGATTCCACTAGTAGTAGATGTATTTCCTTGACTTTTTGCTCGAGGCAATTACAAAATTTGGAGAAAAGAGACCCATATTTGGCTTGCCGATGGTACCAGTTATACTCATAGATACGTTCTACAAAAGAGGTTTTACCAAAAAAGAGGTTGAAAAAACAGTCAAAAAGTTGCTAAAATATTATCCAAAAATCACAGACAAATTACACAAAGGAAAAAACAAAAAATTATGCTCGCTAATCGTGGATACACAATAAAATAAGATAGCAAACTGCAATAAAAAGGCAAAAATAATTAAAGGAGTACATCATTCATAAAGAAATTTCCAAAAATCAACATGTCCGGACCAACTGATGAGCCAGCCGGGCAACCCCTAGTCTTGGATGATTGGCGAAACTAGGGTGAGCTATCTATAGAGCTCCCACAAAAATCAATTTTTGAGAAAATCACAACCTTGGGACTGTGACCATTGCAACAATAGTCCGATAAAAGTGGAAACATTGCCAAAAAACTGAACAAAAAATACAAAAATGACAAGCAAAAACCCAAAATTAATACAAAATCAATATTTCAGGTGGACACGACGAGGGCAAAAAAGAAGAAAAAACTGATCATGTGACATATTTGCTTTTAAACAATTTTTTGATCAACCATTCATAAATCTTATGCTGTAGCTAATATTTTTGATAAAAACATGAGCCGCGCAAATATGAGCGATAGCCGGGAAAACCTAAAATTAAAAACTGCAAATTCAGTTTACGATCAATTGCAGCTGAGTTATTCACAAAAACCTCTGTAGTTTTTGAAAATTCGATATTTTTTTCAAATTTAGTTAAAAAACGGCTTTTCCGAGAATCAAGACCCAATTTTTCTGGAAATTCAGGTGTTTTTACCTATATCTACTAATTGATGGCTCCAGACGGGTTGGGCCAGGAGAGATATTTGAGGTGAAAAATGAAAACTCCCATTTTGCCCCGAAAATTTGAATAAAAATAATTTCAGTTTTTGAGTGAAATCAGCTGTAATTTTGGCATATACCGGGGGGGGCGAAGTCTTCATCTTTTTAGCATAATAAATAAACTAATAAAAAAAGGACGAAGACTTTGTTACCCCCAGTATGCTATCGTGATTATCATAAAGCTGTATTATGAATTTACGGAATATCGATGATATTAGCTTGACAGGCAAAACTTGTTCAAAAGTCAAAAGATAAATTATCGTCAATTCTGTGTTGCTCCTTCCAATGGAAAAAGGATTACAACGATTGGAGCTTTCTGTGAAAAACAGCAGCCTTATCAAAATTAAGATCTAGCAACAACCCCAAAAACATACACGTGAGTCGAAAAGAGGTGCTGAGTGCTGACGGTTGCTCCACTCCAGTGGTGGATATAGGATTTTGGTTCGGGGGGAAATTTGGGTAAGATTTTTCCAATACATCCTATTTAGATGCGCGCGAAGCACGCAAAATTTCTCAATCTTAATTGCCAAAAAAATACAAAAATAAATTTAAAAAATTCGCAGGCTGACGTTATAAACCCCCCCCCCCAAGAATTTGGCCCCCCCAAGACTTTGGCCCCCCCAAGATTTTGTCCCCCCCCCCAAATTTGGCCCCCCCAACATGCCCCCCAAGATTTGAAATTTTTTTATTGGCTCATAATACTTCTCTGTACATATCTCGAAATTTGAACTCAAGGAATTTTCATGTAGATGATTAAATACCTACTTTTTTGAAACATAGTTAGTCCATACCGAGTTCGTCATGCTACTAGTTAGTCTATACCGCTATATAGGGTGTAGCCAACACAAAAACTAAAAGGCTCGTCCTTTCACTGTGGTAGTACCTACTAGTTAGTCCTTACTGAGTTGAGCACTTTAAAACATTAATGAACTGGGTAGGTACTGCCACAGTCATGACCTCATCGAGGACGAGCATGCATCTAAGCTTTTGAGTTGGAATCTTGAAAGGTACTCCTGGTAGGGGACAAGCCCCTACTCCTTGTAGGCATGTGCCCGCCATCCGGTATGGACTAACTAAAAAAGTAGGTATTTAATCATCTACATGAAAATTCCTTGAGTTTTAATTTCGTGATATGTAAATAGAGGTATTATAAGCCAAAAAAAATTTTCACATCTTGGGGGGGCCATATTCTTGAGGGGGGGCCAAATTGATTATATCTGGTACCATTGGCAAGCCAAAAATAAGTCTCTTTTCTCCCAAAATTGAAAATGCCCCGAGTCAAAAGTCAAAGAAATAAAACTTCTACTACTGGAATCTGCTGCTTGACAGTTGCATTTTGTTTTTGGCGTGCAGTTCAGAGGCTCTTTCCATGCGCGCCCAAAAACAAAATGCAGATGACGCAGCAGATTCCAGTAGTAGAAGTTTTATTTCTTTGACTTTTGACTCGGGGCATTTTCAATTTTGGGAGAAAAGAGACTTATTTTTGGCTTGCCAATGGTACCAGATATTTCTTCTACTTTTAGTATTTAAATACACAAAAATAAAAAAAAATGCTTATTAAGGATTTGAACCTGCCAGTTTCGCCCAGCTGTCCAATCGCTTAAACCACTACACCACTGGTGCATATGTCACCTTTGCTTAACTTCAGATTTATCAATAATAAAATACATGATGAGGCCCTAGGACCCGAGGAGGGGGGGGGAAGAAATGAATACCTACTATCGTCCATTGAATAGATGCGGAGAAGAAGAAGGAGAAGGAGTTCGGACAAATGGTTTTGAGCAATTTTCTCTTGTGTTCTACCGTTTTTGGGCAAAATCTCGCGAGTTTTGGTCAATTTGATGATGCTCTTTCCAATGCAAAAAGAATCAGAATGAATGGACGTTTCTGTGAAGCACAAAATCCTTATCAATTTTAAGATCTAGCAATAACCCCTAAAACGTACACCTGGGTCGAAAAGAGGGGCTGGGCGCTGACACTCCGCTAACGCTCCGTTCGCGCCAGCCCAAGGGGGGGGCCAATATCTATTAGGGGGGGGGGCCATATTCTTGGGGGGGGGCAGATTCTTGGGGGGGGGGGGGGGGGGTCGTAACACCAGCCAATTCGCAAATGTGGTAAGAATTTCGCAAATTTTCAGTGTAGCAAAAAAAATTTTGAAATTAGGCTCTAAAATTTCAAAAATGGGCAAATAAATTTTTTGACAAGATGTATTTAAAAGGGTGAAATTTTTCCCTTCCTGAAAGTTTTGGGGTGTCCTCCTTCCCCCCCCCCCCCCCTCTATATCCGCCACTGTTCCACTCCCTCGCGCCAGCCCAATGCTGTAAGTTCCGCTATTTAAGTAACCTCTTTGAGCTGGCGCATGAGGTAGGCCACGATCATCAATGGACACTACTTGAGAGCGCTCAGAGAGGAAAGACTGAATCCAAAGCTGGGCAGAGCCTCTTATGCCGAAGCTGGCGCAGCAGTGCAGGAGTTTTTCATGAGAAACCTTATCGAAGGCTTTAGCAAAATCGATAAAACAGACATCAGCATGGCATATTTTGGACAGCACAGATTTCCATTCATGAAAGCAGTGGATAAGTTGGCCAGCGGTTGATTGCTTCCTACGAAATCCAAACTGCCTCCAGGACAGAAGATGATTTGCTTCTAGAGCTGGGTGCTGAATAGTTTATCGAATAGTTTACAGATGGCACTGGTGAGCGAAATCGGCCTGTAGTTTGAAGGAGAGGCAGGGTCACCCTTGTGCTTATGCACTGGGATAACTAGACTCCTTTTCCAGTGATCAGGAAATTCATGGCAGGCTAAGCAGAGGTCGAAAAGCATGGAAAGTGGCATACAGATGGCAGGTCTGAGCTGTTTCAGGAGAAACACAGGAAACAATGCATCAGAGCCTGTCGCACTTGCTGAGGGCCTGTCATAATAGTGCTGAAGCTACAGGGAGGAGGGGGGCATGTTGCAGGCAGGATTCCCTCATCTCGCCTATATACAGAAGAAAAGAAATGAAAAGAAGAAAAGAAAAGAAAATAAAAGAGAAGAAGAGAAGAAAAGAAAAAAAGAAAAGAAAGAAAAAAAATAAAGAAAAGAAAAAAAAGAAAAAAGGTAAAGAAAAAATAAAATGCGAATGGTGTCCTCGATGACGTCGGAGCGGCGGAAGTCGATGGCGAGGCCCAGGGCCTCACGGTACTGGCCCCAGCCCACCGACTCCGTGAACTGGTTGTTCACCATCGCCTCCAGCCTCAAAAACACTCCAGCTTTCTCCCTCTCACTTCTGTCGGCTGAGAAGAGGGGAGAACCCGATATCGATGGGCCCCAGTTGGGCAATCTCAGCGGGGTTGCGTTCATGGCGGGCCTGGCGCTGGCTGCGGTACACGTCCACTCCCTCCCCTGGCAGGCGGACAGAAGGCTGGATGGAATAGAGGGATATGAAGTGGGCGATGGAACCGGTGATGAAGTCCTTGTAGAGCTTGTACTCGTCCTTGTAGAAGAGCTCATTCGCCGCCAGCGCCAGACGCAGAGCCTCATCCGCCTTTCCGAGGTGGAAATAGACCTGCATCGTTTGTAGCATTTGAGTACCGAGCTGGGACCGAGTTTTTGTAATTTATACATGATATGTGCAAACAAGGTGTTCTCGGCTGTCACCAAGATGCGCGGCCTCTGTTCCAGGCAATATTGTCAAGCTACATGAGTAAATTTTACTAATTGCACATTTATTTATTGCCAATTTCGTCTTAAAAAGTCTAATGATTTTTCTACAAGACTAAAATGCTACAGCATGCAAAGCTTATGAATTTTCAATCATCAAATAGATCAAGACAAGGTGCTACACAATCGTGTTTTATTTCGAATCAAATTGAGACCCATTTTGAGCGAAAATTTTATCAGGTCCAATTTATCAGTATTGGTTCATCTAAAAAGTCCCTGGTCATCCATTAGCAGGCGGCAATTTATGGCAGTACCGGGCCTCAGTAGCATATTCCAGTATTGCTTTTTCTTTAATCTGTATTTGATTTAAGGATTAGTTTTTGAACCTTTTTAGGTCATTCTCAAGCCTAACAAAAAAGAAAAAAATTCCTAAATTAAAATCTTATTGAAAATTTTCCATATTGCAAACAAAATTTTATTTGCGTTAACTCATTTCAAATTGTTTTACCATTGTTTCAATTTCAAATTGTTTCTATTTTTTTCCCTTAAAATGCGATTTTATTACAGGTACAAGTTTAGCAAACTACATTTATTTAAATTTATTGCATTTAACTGTATTGTTATCTTTCATTTTCTTTAATCTTGGTATCTTTCTCCTTAGTTTTTATCCTGTTTGTGCCAAAATTGCCGCCTGCTTATAAATGACCAGGACACTTTTTAGATGAACCAATACTGATAAATTGGACCTGATAGAATTTTCGCTCAAAATGGGTCTCAATTTGGTCTATTTGATGATTGAAAATTCATAAGCTTTGCATGCTATAGCATTTTAGTCTTGTCAAGATCTTGGTCATGTGGAAATGTGGTGTAACAGCAGGAACATAGCGAGATTCTCTTTCGTAAGTCACCGGAAGAGGCCCGGAAGAGCCGGGAAGGAGAGCGGAACAGGTTAGGGCATCTTGGGGAAAATAGACAGACTGAATCACATCCCCCTTCCGCCCGCCTCCTGTCGCCGGAAGAGGGGGCGGGGCAGTGCAGCCTAAACAGGTTGGCCGGAAACTGGCTTCCGATACGCCACAGCGCTCCCGCGGGCCACAAGGAAGGCTGGGTTGGATCACGATGGGAAGGGGGCTAGAGCAGGCAGAGGACGGGACCTTAGAGTCTAGGCAGTTCAACAGACCAGAGGAAGTGAACACTGTTGAGGCTAGCAGGGGATCATAAACTAATTTGACTGTTAAGCAATAGGATCAAGGGTAGGGGGTCTCAACCAAGCAGCGAATTTTGAGATTTGAATTTGAAATAATTTTGAATTTCGAATTGAAAATAATCAAGCTAATTTTCATAAAATTATTGATGCATATGAGCTTAAGTTTTAACTGTCAAATCTTAAGGTTTACTTAGATTGGTTTTGGGATATTTCAATGTTGATTTCGAGGAAGACATCAACTAAATTATCTCAGTCATCATTAACATTTGTCTTAGATCTTGACATTAAATTTGTTGGTAAAGTTAGTGATGAATTTTCGGGACACTTGTTAAACTTAGATTTATGTGATATCTTAAAATCCATTTCATGAAACATAAAGGTGAAGTCACTGTTAAGTTTGACATAATTTGCTCAAACTAAAGAAACTATTTTAACCGACATCAATGTTTTAGCTCTAAAACTTTATGATAGAAGGTTGATGATTAAGCATAAAGTTATTCGTCTAGGAAGTTAAGAATTTAGATTCATAAAGTTCTAAATTGATAGGTTAAATTGTTTGCCTCAATTCGAAAGACTGCAGCAAACTTAGAAACATCACGTAATTTTGTTGTAAGTTTCCAGTAAAATATAAGTTGGTTTTGTTTAGATTTTTCATCTAATTCTATTTTATGGCTGCTGAAGGTAGGATAGGAGGGAAGGAGGGAGTGAAAGGGGGTTTCGGACTCAAGGCGACTGGCCAGCTCGAGCTCAACGGCGGTGCTGGCCTTGGGTGGCCAGGCGGAGAAGGCCACCCGCTCTGTCCCCGTCATGCTCAGCTCCAGGTACCATATCGCGGGTGCGAACTGTCGTAGAACCGCAAGAGGTCCAGCCGAGGACACCAGGGGTGCAGACGGAGGAGCAGCGTGGGAGCAGAGTTGGCTCTGGTTGCAGACTGATTTGGCGTCGTCCAGGAAGAAGGGCTGGTGGCCGCCAGCAAAGCCCGATGGTGTTGAAGAGGAGGCTGACGCCGGCCTGGACGAAGTTGCGGATGCTCACTGGCTGCTGGCTGGAAGTGTAAGAGCTTCCCGGCAGGGTCCAGGAACCCCACCTTGGCCAAGGCGGCGGCCAGCTCCTGCTTGTTGGTGAGGGCCTGGCAGAGATTGGGCATAGGCTGGAGGAGCGAGGGCTGCAGTGGAGGCGACGGAGGGCCTCCAGGTCATTGGCAAGAGCACAGACGGCGGCGGCTGGGTCAGTGATGTGGGCGTTGTGGCGGATCTCGCCGGTGTGGAGGCAGGCGGAGCCGTGGCAGTTGGCGATGGTTTCCAGTGGGCGGCAAAGTCGGGGAGGACATCGGAGCCGGACTGGAGGATGAGCATGCTGATGTTGCTGGGCAGGAGAGTCTCGGTGGCGCTGGATGGGAAGGCGGGGTCCTTGCAGCGCTCGTAGGGCGGGGCGGGAAAGCCGGAGGCGGCGATGAGGAAGGCCAGCCAGCGAAACAGGCCCTCCATGTCACGGCCTGTGGCAAGCCAGAGATGCGGCAGACGTGGCACCAGCTTCCCGGCTGAGCCCAGGGAGGAGAGGCCTTGGCACCAGGACCACTCCCAGTTGCGCAAGCTGTCCATGTTGACGAAGGAGGCGTCGGCGGAGTCCCAGCTCCAGGCCTGCTCCTCCGCGTCGGAGCTCAGTATCGGGACCTCTAGCCAGACCTCTAGGACAGGCTGGTAGGAGGATACTCGGGGTCCGAGAAAGAGGAGAAGGGCCTGGAGGAGGTTGGCGGGTTGGGGTCAGGTGGAAGGGTGATGAGGCAAAGCGGAGTGGCTGAGGCCATTAGCAGCGGTGTTGGAGCTGGCCAGTTCCTCTGGCGAGTGGCAGTGACCAGGAGCCAGGCAACGATGGCGGGGACTCCGAAGGCCAGGGTGAGGAGGCAGAGCGGGGCCAGGGCGTTCTGGCACAGCGGCACCATCATTCAGCAGCTAGTGCTCCTCCCCTCTCTGCCGCGTTCAGTCTCCAGGCAGTGTCGACAGATTTCCTTGGTTTTCTCCAGCTTTCTGTGGCTTGTCCAGGTTCTTCCGACTTGCCGAACTACAGCAGAGGTTGGCACTGCGTGGGGGTGAAGGTGAGGTTGCAGTCGGTGGTCTTGAAGAGGGTGAAGACAGTGTAGGGGCTCTTCCCGATGCACTTCAGCTTCAGGTTCAACTCTCACTCCTGTCTCAAAGGACTGCTGGGGCGATGTAGGGGCAGTCTGCGGAGGCTGTCTGATGCCTGGCCCTCTTCTGGTTGCCACGTATTTCTTGCTAGCAGGCTCTGGTGAAGATGCCGGGCCGGGAGGTGAAGTTCTGAGGCCGGGTGTTCCTGGGCCAGGACATGGAGGAGCACTGGGGCATTGGCAACTGCCTCAACCTCAGCTTCCAGGCCGAAGTCCCCGGCACTTCCACCTCAGCAGGCTTGAAGGCTTCCGCACTCCAATGCTGGTGATTCCAGCGATTCCCTTCCTCTTGCCTCTCAATATTTGACTCTTGCTGCTAAGTAGAGGGGCTGTAGGATGATGTTGAGAAGGGCGGCAGGGAGCTCCTCTTCTCACAGACCGGCCGCATCTCTGGGCGGAGATGCTGAGCAGGGCCAGAGGGCTCCAGTACCGCGTCTCCATCACTGGGCGGCAGAAGGCCAGTGTTCTGTCGCCTTAGGAGAGAGGCAGTTGTTGCAATAGCTGAAGAAATTGGTGTCCACGCAGCTGGTGTTGATGAGGTTCTTGTACTCTGCGGTGATGGCGCTGCTCCAGTAGCAGTCCACGAACCAGCTGCTCATCCCGATTGATACACTCAGCCGCACACACACCCTTTACTCTAGCAGTGTTGAGTAGAGCAGGGTGGGTATGGGGGTGAAGGAATGGAGGAGGTTGAGGCCTTGGGGATGTACGGCAGAGATGACGGCCATGCTGCCACAGTTGTTCCCAGTGTCCCAGAGCACTAACTCGTTGCCTGAGTCCATGGACTCGATGAAGGGCATTGAGAGGCAGCTATCTCTGGTCTGGGCCCAGCAGTGTCCGATGAAAGTGGAGCATGAAACAGGTCCTGGTCTCTTAGTGTCGGCTTTGGAGACGTGGCAGGCAATAGAGTTCAGCTCTTCCAGACTGCCTTTTCAGCTCTCTCAGTTGAGTCCAACGCCCAGCCTTGCATCCTGACTGATGATGGATTGACAGGAGGCGTTAGGAGCTGGTGTAGGCAATTTAGGCTGTCTGTGGAGCAGCTGGAGAAGGCAGTGTCTAAGGCCTAGTCAGTGGCAGAGTTCAGGGGTGGACAGCTCTTGGCCTTGGTGCTCCTCCCAGCATACTCCAGCTCCACAGTGTCCTCAGAGGCCAGCACTGTGAGTGACGGCCCGCTTGTATGTGGCCAACACTTCTTCTCTCTTGCTGGGATGGGCGGAGGAATGGAGAGGCATCGCTGGCAGAGCAGAGGCTGGAGGCCTGTTTCTCGGTGGGCTGTGAGTATAGCGGTGTTGGGTACGAGGTGTTGGGTACCCTTTCCCTCCCGGCCGGGCCTGGGCTGCGTTCCATGGCAGTGGGAGGCACAGAGACAGTGTCCAAACCAAAGATTCCTGCTCATCTTCCTGCCTGGGAAGAGTGGCGGGGTCCCATGGTGAG